>JANHGN010009786.1:29659-56724 GCA_024605025.1 Megaceryle maxima
AAAAAAAAAAAAAAAAAAAAAAAAAAAAAAAAAAAAAAAAACAAAAAAAAAAAAAGAAAAAAAAAAAAGAAAAATTGCTTATTTACACTTACACAACTATGTTTTCCCTGCTTTTTTCCAGTCTCCTCCATTGTATTTGAAAGGCCATTCTTAGTAATATTTCATAAAAGAGACAAAGATTTCATAATTTAAATGTTAATCTAAATTTAAACTTATGTCTTAGTTCTAAAATCAATACTTCCAATTGACTAAATTACTTCTAAAACCTGTTTGTCTGCAAGATATGTTTTTTCTTAAAGACAAAAAGAACACAATAAACATATTTTATCTAAAACATTCCTGCATATGTGACTCTTAAGCCACTTCATAACTGATTTATTTAGTGATAAAAGAATTTTCAGGATATATATCTTATTTTTCACTAACTATAAGAAAAAAGAACCAAAAACAATTTTGGGAAAATGCAGCATAAATTTAAATTTTAATGTATAAGAGAAAACAAAACCACTAGAAGGGCTCACCATCCTGTATGAGGTGTAATAGTTAATATTGGTGTTAAAGTATTAATTAAAAATGCCTCAAAGTTCTTTTCTGGACATTGACACAGAACTTACCTGGCTCTTCATTTGGACTTCCAGTTATACTGCAGTTAGATCTGCGAACTCTTAAAGTTATACAACCATTTTCGTGTAGGCAAAATAGCCCATCACGCTGAAAACAAGGAATTACCTAGGTAAAAAGATACTGCATTATATTGTGCTATCAAAATTTTATCCTTTGCAAATGAACATGCAATTTCTGATGTATAAGCAAGTCACTAAAAATGTTACCGTTAATGCAACACTTCAGTGAATTTCTTCAGCTACAGCAGTTGTGACTAAGGAGGTCAATTAGAGTAATTCATTGAAAGATCTTGTTTGAATTGCTTGTAAGTTTGAGGTGGTTTTTCTTAAACATTGGTACACTCATAGATATTCTTTTTAGCTACCACTTTTTAAAAAAATATTTTCTTTTTTTGGTATCAGAATTCATGATTCCAAGAGAATAAAGATGCTTCAGTAAGGCCCTGGACTAGGCTTAGCTGTCTGATCATCTGATCAGAGAACTAGTAAGAACTTGTGTAAAAGCAGCTTAACCACCAGAGCAAAAAGTCCTTTTTCCACAGCACTGTTTCCATATTGGTAACTTTCGTAACACTGTAAAATGAAAGGGGGTTTGATGCAGCCTTTAGAAAACTAAACAATGCTTGGGTTAAGAACACGCTTTTTTCCCCCTGATGAGTTATCTTCTTTTCATCCTCTAGAACTAATCAGAACACAACTATGAGTGGATCTCAAACTTACACAGGATCTTAATAAACTGTACCCAGCACTGGTGAGGCCTCACCTTGAGTACTGTGTGCAGTTCTGGGCCCCTCACTTCTAGAAGGGTATTGAGGAGCTGGAGAGGGTCCAGAGGAGAGCGACGAGGCTGGGCAAGGGACTGGAGGGAAAGTCTTATCAGGAGAGGCTGAGGGAGCTGGGATCATTCAGCTTGGAGAGGAAAAGACTCAGCGGGGACCTTAACACTCTCTACAACCACCTGAAAGGAAGTTGTAGTCAGGTGGGTTGGGCTCTTCTCCCAGGCAACTAGTGGCAGGATGCAGCCTGAAGCTGCATGAGGGGAGGTTTAGGTTGGATATTAGGAAGGACTTCCTCATGGAAAGGGTGATTAGAAACTGGAATGGGCTGCCCAGGTAGGTGGTGGAGTCACCATGCCTGGAGGTGTTTAAGGAAAGACTGGATGTGGTACTTAGTGTCGTGGTCTAGCTGATGTCATGGTGTTGGGTCATAGGCTGGACTTGATGATTTTGGAGGTCTATTCCAGCCTCAGAAATTCCATGATTCTGTGATTCTATTGCAATAGACACCAAGCAAATTTTCCTTACCTGTATGAAAGGCACACCTGTTCTTTCAATTGCAATCACACCCACTGTCTGGTTCACTTCCAAGTCAAGAATCAAAATTTCTCTGGGATACAATAACAGCATATAGTTTCTCTTGGAAGGCAAAAATGACAGCTGAAGACAGTCGTTGAGTGTTACAGATTCAGCACTGCACAACATCAGATAGAAACTTTAATCAAGTTGTGTCAACAAATACTGCAAGTTTAAAATAAAATTAACAGGATAAACTTTCCTGCAGCTGCATGTTTTCAAGTATTCCCTATTTTGATCACTAGGCAACTGCAGATTTCTATTTAATTGCTACAGTAGTGCAAAACATCACTGACCTTCAAAAGACACACACTCTGTTGACTTTTGTCTAAATAAGATTATAGAGTTATTTTCAAAATAGTATGTGATTTAAATGGAACAAGTGTAACTCTTGCACATCTCTAATACAAAGCAATTCAATTCTGAATGGTGTACTTGCTTCCATGACATTTACTGGTATTCATGGGAAATTACCCTTAACCATATTGCTTACTTCAATTTTTATACTATTATGCATATTACTTTATTTTGAAATGAACAGAACTAGCCTATCAAGAATATCAGTCTTCAAACTCAAAGTAGCAAAGAGCAGAAACGTTCATCACTTTGTCGACTGTTAACAGGAGATTGGCTTCAAGGTAAAGAGGTTCATTAGATGCATGCAATCCAGTGAACTGTATTTAAGTCACTGAATAATATAATCTTCATACTCTGCTCAGTTTTGAAAGCCTCTGAACTAATTTAATATATCATCCCTTTTGAGGCATTCTGTTTGGTTTTAATCTCCTCATTTCAGCACACACTAACCCTCCCTTACATACTTCTTGCATCTCATTCCTTGCTTCAGGAGCATGAGTCCCCTTTGCAATCGCTTTCCTGAATCTCCTGCTCCTCTTCCCTGAAAGTTTCCCATAATTCATATAAAACCAGATACATCATTATTGCTACAATTTTCCTTCCCTTTTTCCCATTCTAGCCCTTTCAAGTGTTCTGGATGTAAAAGGAAGAAGAAAAGACAGGACTCTCATACCTTTTGCAATATTCATACACAATTTAAAATGCAATCAGAACAATGCAGAAAAATGGTATCTTTGTTGATTTGCTGTTACTACAGAGCATGCATTAAGCTGCAGCAGCATATGTATCATCTCAGTGTTTGCAAATCAGGTATTCTGTCCAATGCAGCACAAATCAGGCATTATAGAACACAAAATTACGAGCTCACACCCATTAACTTCATATAAAAATCACAATTTCTTAAATGATTACCAGAGGAGGTATCAACTCTTCTCCCCAGTCTGCAATTCAAACACCTTATTAAAATAGAATATCAAATTGATATCTGCACTAAATTTTGGTGTTGAATGCTAACTGAAAATACTGTCTGATTAGTTTGTTCTCACATTCACTAGAGGTTTAAGAAATACTTTTATTACTCAACTAGAAACTACAAAAGGAAAACAAAATAAAAATAATTACACCACACAAGAAAATGTCCTAGAGAATTTCTAAAAATAAACAAACAAAAAATCTCAAAATGCACCTGCAGTTTTAAAAGGTTAGAAAGTACAAAAATAGGTGTATGTAAATTCTAATTTTATATGCTCTCAACTTAAAAAACATCCCCTACTGCAGTATTATGTACAACATCAGAATGACAACTCTTCTCAGGTATCAGTACTTACATAACTCATATTCTCTATGTCCCTTCTCATTCCACAACAGATATTAATTACGTTAGCCCATTTTCACCTTTTTTTTTTTACCCCCTAAGAAAGATGGCTCTGAATTTACACCTGCATGAAAATCTGCTAGTGAAGGGAGAACACAATGACATTAACTTACATAAAACATGCTGGGCTGCTATGGCTGGTTTTATGAACAGAACTGGATGAATGACTGTCAATGTTATATTCTTAAATAACATCCTCATACAGGACATCCATCTACCTGCCTAATGCAATGAATTTTCTTTTTTTAAACTAATTACCTTATAGGCTTTAAACTAAAAAGATCTGTAAAATATATAGGTACATAAAACAGTATCTAAGAAGAAATATTTGCAACCTACCTTGGTTTTTCATTACTGATTAAGATTTTTACTTTATCAAGGGCCTTTTTGGCCCCTGTAGCAGCAGCCAGCTTGTTGTGAGATGGACTGGAATGAGGACTAGAGATGTAAACTTTTTTCCCTGAGCTGGCAGGAGCTTTGGAAGGAGAGAAGTCAGAGATGAACACTATTCCTTCACTGGTGAGCACTGTACCAAGAAAAACAAGTTTTATTATAGCAAAATACAATCTGCAATTTTATTGTGGCATTCCATTTTAATGAAATCCTGGTGGGGAGAAATGCTAGTAACTTTAATAACACTGTACTACGTAGGAAACTCATAATTCTAGACAACTGGCATCTTCTACTGAAAAAGCAGCAGATGGTACAATATAATTAATTAATATCCACAAAACTCAATCTTTCAAAATTAATTCTATACTAAAAAAAAAAAATACTGTGAGGACTACTGGTAGAAACCTCTTAGTTGTTCAGAAGAGTTATTCTCTCTCATCGACTATTTTTCTGTAAGCTTCACAATGCAAATAGAAGGCAAGGCTGCCTACATGCCTATATCACCATTTTCTGTTCTCACAGAGAGTGTGGCTCAAAGAATCATTAACTCACATTATTTATGTTGTAGCATAAAGATTCAGCTAAGCTGTAGCTAAGATTTTACTACATATTTATAGAAGTTTGAATGGTATGGCAGATAAGCAATAGAAGTACATGCTTCAAAAAGTGCACTGTCTCATTACAGATTGGGAGGGATGAATCTGAATTAAAGAATAAAATGATAATTCAGTTTTCTTAGTTTCTTTCTGCTAAAATATGTATAAATCTGCATACACCTCCCTTGACATCTGAATTGTTTCTGAAACTGATGCTTACACTGTATTTCTTTTAAAAATAAATAAATAAATAAAAATCCTTTCTGTCAAAATGACATTTATTCCTGGTCTACTCTTGGTCATTGGATTCTCCCTCAGCATCCATCCTTCTATAGCTTTTAATGTCAGTTTAACAGGGCTCGATACACTTGCATTCCTCTAGCTTCAGAACTCTAACTTCTCTATTCATACCTACTTCTCTCCTTCCCTCACACAACAGCATTTTATTCCACAAGATTCCACGATGGCCAAAGACTCCCTTGTCTTTGTTGTAAGATTTCTTGGCATTTATGACCGCATTCTCTCTAATCCATTACTTTTAATCTCATTATTAACATTCTATCTTAACATTTTTCCTGCTCACATATATTCAGGTCACACTATTTCATACATACAAACTTACAAGCCAAGTGTGATGGATCAAAGGGGTCAAATGAAAAAGACAAGATATTTTCAGCATAACTTTTCTTCCAAAGTTTGGTGCCCGTGTCTGCGTTCCACAGTACAATATAGTTAGGCGGATGAACTGCAAGCAGTAAATCTCTAGAAGCATCTTGATTCCACAACCACTGCATGTCTGTCAAAGGGAAGAAGAGTGAAATTAATTTTCAAAAATAGTTCATTCTATTTTAAAACTGCTCTTCTATTATACATCTTTAAAGGAAAGAATAACAACTTGTTATTAACACGATGCTTCTGTTTCACAATTCTAAACAGTAAGTTCCTTTTATGGCCTGAATTTATACTTTTTAAAAGCAGCAATAAACTGGGTTACACATGTCTACAGATATGCCCACCGCCCACAACCTATCTGAAGAAGTCAGATCACTGGCTGAAGCCAGGGAATTCCTATCTGAAACAACATATCTTATTGTACAGAACCACTGCAGAGTCACAATGAATGGAACCACACACCATCCCAATTAATATTTGGGATGGTCTCAGTATTGGGCCTGAAAGCAAATATCTTCACCACTTCAAATACATTTTAAGGAGAGAGTCTTAAGTTGAAGATTAAAATGAGACTGATTGTAACACACAATCAAGAATACAAGAATATCAAGTTTTACAATAGTAGGAGAGTATCACCAGCAGCTACAAACTGCACCAATTAAGGCAATAGTGATAATATTGAGCATGTGGTACAACAAGGAATGAAGTCTCGATCTTTTGATTCCCTTTTCTGAGTTCTAACCACTACCTTAAACTTTTTCATTGATGAAGCTAACTAATAAAAGGGAGCATTTGATGGATGACACCTTACTGACAGATGAGCACAGAAAGCAGCATGGAAAAAGGCACTTATTCAAAACCCTTAACTTACAGCAATGTAATGCTATCGATGGCATTAACACTCAGGTGCAATGTCAGATGCACTGCATCACCAATGCAAAAGCAGGAAGAAATACTTGACACTGTTAAGTATTATTATTTCAATTAATCCCATTAAGAAAAAGAGATTTTAACTTTCTGTCAGAAGACCTTGGAAATCGTTACCATAATGAATTCAATCTCATGGCATCTCTCTGGTAGGCAGCAAGTCTTAATGCTTATGCAGAAAATGAGCAAAGGTGAATAACCCCAACGATAAAATTCAATGGCCCAACTGACTGTAGTTTGCAAAACCTTGGTGATGGATTCATAATGATGCTCCATAAAGTAACTTTCATACAAACAACATGCACCATAATTACCTTGAATTGGTTTTGTATGTTCCTGTATTTCACAACGGGCTGTTCCTGTCGCCACATCCCATACAATTATTTTTCCAGTAACATCAGCAGAAGCTAAACGTAAAGAATATGGAGAGCCAATATTGTGATGGTAATTTTCTTTAGCCCATTTAACCTGAAGATACAGGTGAAAATTGGTCAAAGGAGGCAATCATAAGACACCGTATTCCATATTTTTCAGATCGATAACAAATAATAATTAACAAAAAAAGCATCATATTGGTTAACATTAATAGCATATGTGTAGGCACATCTTTAGGGTACCACCAATTGTGTAAGTTTAAGGTATGTTGCAACTGTGCTGCATGACCACATGGTTGATATTTTCAAATTACATAAATCAACAGTCCTTGTTCCTGAAGGTAACTACAACAATCCATACATATATGCTATTTTATATAAAATTTCACTCCAATATTTAGAAGAAACTTAATGGCAATGTTTAAGGTTCTGTGGGTGTCTCCAAAGCTATAATCACAGGTTTCCAAAAAAAAAAAGAAAGTTGAAAATTTACCATCCAACTTTCATAGACCTACTAAAACATGTCCTTTTCCTAATCAGTCAAATAAAACTATATTGGGAGGAAGGAAGTTTAGTCTTTCATCTATATGTTGTCTCATGTCAAGATACTACTGACATTTCCTAGAATGTTCATACTTTCCAGCACGTTGCCACCACTGATTTCAACATACCACTTTCTGATTTGGGATTTCAAGCTGCACAGGCTTGCAAGCTGGCAATACTTATGAAAACTATGTCTTGAAATGTGAAATATTCTGTCTACAAATCTCTGGAGGTTATAAAGAGGTAACACTGACTCCTTCCTTATCTATTCCACATGGACTTGTTTTGCAATCTGCTTTGAAGGTGAACTTCTGCCCCTAAGAGAGACTGAAGATACTAACAAGATAAAGAAACCTTAAGGCTAAGCTAATAGGAATTTACCCATTACAAAGATGACACTGTAGTTAGCTACCCACGTCCTGTCACAGGCATTAACAGAAAAAGAGAATGAGGCTGAATGCAACACTTCTTGCAGATTTTGAAAGCAAGACACTGAAAAAGCAGAAACAGAATTATCATCAGGCACCACTAACTTTGCAACAGGAATTAGATTTATAACAGCATTTACAGGACCGTAGCCACCTTCACGCTCCCCATCTCATAGGTGTGACCAGGATGCATCTCAAAAGCCTAGCTGAATAAATTAAACATTACACGTGCACAGCAAGCAATCTTCAGAGAGCACTACCTATAAACCCAAAGCGTGTTTCTATCAGAATAACACAGAATTCTTGGCAGACTCTCCTCTACCCACAAATTTCAGTGTTGCAATTCCCGCTTCCCTGCTGTTCAAAAAATATTACCCATGAGGACAGCTGCATGTAGCTATGTAATTATTAAAAAAGTAATTATAGAAACCTGCAAAGCTGTTAATTCCTCAGTTAAATATGTATTACTTCGAAGCAAATTCCAAGTCTGGAAAGCATCATTTCCCAAGGGAGAAGTTGTCACAAAGTTCTGAGCAACAAAAAGGAGATCTTTAACGAGATCAGTCTCGATCAGAGCTCAAGCAGTTCTCTAGCACCATAAACTTTTCTCACTGTAGTCACACTGTTCCACCCAAGTCTCCACACATGACCTGATCCCTCTGCTAAAAGAGGGTCACCGGTCAATGCCTCTCTACCTTGACTTCAAAATATAACAGAAACAGGAAAATACAACAAAAACTGGTCAGAAAAACAGGAACCAGAGGTGAAGGTTTCTTAATTTTCTCAGCCTGTTATCTCACCTCATTTAAAGAGCCTTGTTATCACTGTTTATTAACATATTAGAACAGGCTCAAATGAAATTTCAATCCTCAAACAAAATATTCTTCCTGTAATTACATTTTCTTCTGTAAAAGTACCCTTTCAAGTACTCCTTGTAAAGGTACAAAAAAACCCCAACCCAGATATCACCCACTCCATACAAAGTTATCACTATCCCATGAACATATAGATATACAGACAACTATATGGATCCACCTTCACTGAAATCATTACCTATTCCAGACACAGTTACAACAGCCAAAGGCCAGCAAGTATTTAAAGAAAAATAGTTAAACGAACTGAAAAGGATTACAAAACAATCTCTTTTCTCTTTGCTTTCTTATTGCAGATAGTGGCGTGTTTTGAAATTTTTCAAATCTGAAACATGGGATTTGGGGGAGAAGATCCCCTATAGAGTAAGTTTGCTGCTGTGAATCACTACTATGAAGAGTTTAAGTCAGACACACAGAGCAGACTTCTTAGAGCTCCCCTCCAGCTTATTTATGCTCTTAGCATTTACAAACAAACAAACATAGTCAGTTAGGAATTGAAGAAAAGTTCTTACAAATGCACGTAAAGGCATCTGCAATGATCACGGCCTCAGAATAATTTCTCACTTAATGTCTACTTCTTAAAGCAGAACGGAGTTGCTCTTCATTCTTCCTCCTCATAAATTAGTCATTTTCTTACAGTCTATGTCTGTTAATAAAGCACCAGATCGTGGTTTTGAAAGTTATCTTATCTATTAAATAAAAACTATTTGAACTTCAGCATTTGGCTTCCTATGGAAATGATGTTACTTTTCAAAGCTAGCGAACATAACAGAAACACATTAACATTCTATCACTATATGGAACAAAACCTAATTTTGCTACCAGTTATTATCTTACCCAAGTGGATATTTTAAAGCAGAGTCATCTTTATAGCTGCTATTTCCTTATCACTTAAATTTCCTATTTTTTTTTTCAGAATTAAAGACACGGGAATGGATCTGTTCCTTCTAAAGCGCAGCCTGAGGACAACTGAGGCTAAGAGTACCCTTACCCAAAGAAGTTGTAAAAGGAAAGCAAAGGTATTGATTCACAGAGAATCACTTACTTCATGGTTGCTGTTGTGTACACACCTTTACTGAGATAACTGAGAAATAACCTCTCCTTACTTAAAAGTCAGGTAAATTGCCTCATGTTTGCCACCACTGATATTATTGATATCAGTGGCACAAGCTCTAGGCTGCCAGCAATGTTTGGGCAACCCTGACAATCCTCAAAATTCAGTGAAAGATTCAGACAAGCTTACAAACATGCTTGAAGAAATCAGTTTTCAGTTATTTGTGACATTTTAGCGTTATTTTTAAACTTGTCACAGCACACAAGTCTGTGTGCAACAACATAAAGCATCTGTCTATTTTGAAACCTAACCCACCTACTTTCCTTTTAGCCAGTGAGTTTCAAAATTCTCTCTAATCAAGTAAAACTAACTCCTAAACTTTACAACTGTTTTTAAAAGCTATGATGTCATTATCTATACGACTCTTAGTAAAGACCTTCCACAGATCTGTATCAGTTTTACCCTACCCAATATTTTCACTGAAGATTTGAATAGCTTATTATCATAAAAATTGCACTCAATTGGACTCTTTAGCACAGAAATATTATACTATATAAGGACACGTAAACACCACCAGCTGAGTAAGGACTGAATATACTGGCATTTCAAAACCGCTCATCAAAAAACTGAAGCTCTTTAGCATGCAGAAAGACATCACCAGAACGTGAAACTTCAGAAGTCAGTAAATTATCAAACCAAAGCCAAAATAACACTGTTTAATTTTAAAATACCACAGTAGTCTATGGATGATGGTTTATTTAAAGAAAAATACACATATGAAAAAATAGTGTGCAATTTCCAGAAGGCACAATCAAACTTTTACTACAAAAAAAGCAGCAAAATCCCCCTCTCCAAAAATCTTTTTTGCTTCATAAAATACTGACTGCCTTCTAATACAACATTTGGGCTAAGCACTATCAAGCATTACATCTGCCAGCCACACACTCCTCTAAACCCTGACTGAATCTGTCATTCTCCACAGCCAAAGGAATGATGTATCAAAGAAATGACGCAGTATCAAAGAAATAAATGGTGTTCCACACTTGACCCAAAGTCAAATGCTCTGCAATTTCAAGTCAAGGACCTTCAAAGGGAAGTACAGGGACACTACACTTAAGCTTAAATTGTAGCCACTTCTTATTGCTAAAATAAATGTTCGGTTTTGTCTGCTACTGTTCCTTTTCTGTAAGAACAGAGGTAAAAACTTAAAAGTAACTTTCTAGTTGAATGGTGCACTGGTTACCACCACAATGGGAAAGATCAGCAAGGGCATCAACAAAGGGATTCATCTGATATTCTGTAATGTTCACTTAAAATTCTGACATGTTAAGCACATTCTTAGAAACATCTGGTAGTATGATAGAGCACAGACAGAAGTGTTTCTATATCTTCTATATCTTTTATACCTCCTTTAAAGGAGATACAGAATATATAGAGAAGCTCAAATTTCAGCATGTGTGGTTTGATTTAGACGTAAAAGAGATCTTGTAAACCACAGGTATTTTACAGTGGATTTTATGTGAAAATTAAGTGCAATATATTGTCAAGTATTTACAATGATTTGGAAGAACAATATATACACCAGAATCAAGTAGTATACCTTAAAACATGTACATCTCACCTTGACAACACTAGCTTTGTGTCTTTCCAAAACCTGTAAAGTCTGAGCAGTATTGGCATCAACTATCAGCACAAGTGAATGACATCCATATGCAATCAAACCTTGCCAGCCCCTAGAAAAAGCACATATCATCAAACAGGCAAAAAAAAAGAACAAAAAGCACTTCCCATCAAGAACGAGGCTTTTTGTTGCTACTGGACTCTAATACCAAACAGTAAAAATGATTTAATCACATAAAACTCAAAAGCATTATAAAGTGCCATTACTGCACTGTCTGCTGAACCATTTGCTGACAGAACCCATAAGGCACCGCAAAGCATCTCGTGTCCATCTGTAACAATTCTCTTCTGTAAATTTACAACAGCACATGGAAATTAATGAAGAGCATTCCCAGACTTGATATATAAGCACACAGGTAAGCTGTATATTTGCAATGATATAATTAAATCTTTTTTTTTTTTCCTTTGCAGCACGTGAACAATGATCACAGTAACAGCAGAAATCCACCGATGTTTGTCTGACTTCAGCAGAGGTTCATGTGGCCACTGATGACAATTATAAAGCCATAGTGAACAGCAAGCCAGACAGTTAAAGAAGAAAAATAAAGTTTCAAATTAAGATTCAGCAGTATGAGGATAATGCTTTACAGCACAGCTGGGTGAACTCATTGTTCGGACAAAGACACTGAGGTGCAGGACTATGTCCAAAGGGCAATGAAGCTGGTGGAGGGTCAAGAGCACAAGTCTTACACAAAGTGGCTGATGAACCTGGGGTTGTTTAGCCTGGAGAAGAGGAGGCTCAGGGGAGACCTTCTCACTCTCCACAACTCCCTGAAAGGAGGCTGGAGCCAGATGGGCTCTCTCCCAAGTAACAAGTGATAGGACAAGAGGAAATGGCCTCAAGTTGCACCAGGGGAGGTTTAGGTTGGATATTACGAAAAATTTCCTCACGGAAAGGGTTATCAAGCCCTGGAACAGGCTGCCCAGGGCAGTGGTGGAGTCACCACCTCTGAAGGGATTTAACTGATGTGTAAATGCAGTGCTGAGGAGCATGGCATAGTGGTGACATGGCAGTGCTGGGTTAACGGTTGGACTTGATGATCTTAAAAGTCTCTTAAACTAAAACGATTCTATGCTCATCTATGACCATGGCTTTGTTCTTGCTCGACAGCTTGAGAGCAGCAACTCCACAGCAGCTCCCTGCCCGTGCTCCCCCAGCCCCTCCAGTGAGGAACTGAGAGAGGACGAGGATTTCAGCCTCTTGCACAGTGCCTCGCAGAAGGGGGCTGGACACAACAGCACCGTACGTCCATTGCTAGTAAGCAAAAAGGACCCGCGTATTTGCGGTGACTGCCTTGGCCAAGCCGCAGGACACGATTCCCTCGCAGGAGAACACGGCCGGGGCTCCACAGGGACTACTACCACCGGCAGCTGCCGGCGTTCGGCACCCGGCCGTGTGACTGTACGAACGCCCCGGTTCAAAGCGGGGAGGCAGACCCGGGCCAGGCAGCCGAGAGCGAAGCCCAACCCGCGACTAAGGCAAAGGAGCCGCGGGGCGGCCCAGGGGACAACGCAGGGAGAGCCCCGGGACACCTCAAGCCGCCCCTCTCCCCTCCCCGAGCCCGTCCGCCCGCGGCCCGGCCCCTCACCAATCCGCCGCGCCCCTGTTCGGCGCGCTGAGGGCTCCCGTCAGGGTCCGCGCCGGCAGCTTGATGTTCACCATGAAGCGCTGCATGGCGAGGCCGGGGAGCTCCGGGCCCGGCGGGGCGACCCCTGACCGGGCAGCCGGTGTCCGAGCGCTCCGCGGCCCTGCCCGCCCAGCGCCGCCGCGCAGGAAGCGCCGGTTCGGCGGTGCCGCCGGTCCGGGCTGCTGGGGATCCGCCGGGGCCCCGCGGCTCGGGAACAGCAGTTCCGGGGCCGGCCACGCCCGCCGCTGCTCGGAAGGCCTACGCTAGGCCGCGGGGGCCGCCCCGCCCCGGGCCAAGCCGAGCCGAGCCGGGCCCGTGGTGCGACGTCTGCGCTCTGCCTGCCGACTCCGTTCTCGCGGTTCCTCCGGGTAACTCTGGAACAGCCACCCGGGCTTGGGGACACGGATCCTGGCTGGCCGGCGTTAAATCAGCCTGGAAGGAAAACGCGCCATAGGGATGCCAGAGGCTGAACAGCTCCAGGGAAACGGGCTTACTGACGGTCTGCGACTGGGGCACCTGAAACACCACGCACAGGGCTCACGGTCAGATCTCCAGGTGCATGGGCCCGATACCAGAGCCAGTGAATTTCTCTCACCGTAGTCATTTCTGCTCCAGTTACCTCTTAAATAACAAAATACAACAGTGGCAGCACTCTGGTGGTGAATACTGTGTTGATGCTGCATCACTCAATCACAGAATCATAGGATGGTTTGAGTTGGAAGGGACCTGCAAGATCATCCAGTTCCAAGCCCCCTGCCATGGGCAGGGACACCTCCCACTAGACCAGGTTGCTCAGAGCCCCATCCAACCTGGCCCTGAACACTTCCAGCATACCTTGCACCATAAGGCATCAAGTCCTCCCTAACGCAACCCATCCTCCAACCTGCCCCCAAGCTGTCATTCGTGCTTGGCAAAGCCACCCAGGCTGACACACCCACGTGGGAGAACATTGGGTATTTTCCCTGGAGCACACAAGGCTGCAGAGCATTGCAACATCCAGAACTTTTTTTTTCTGTGCCACAGTATTAATAAGGCAGCCAGAATCAAGCAACTCCAGGCATGTTACTTAACATACATGAACTGTTTGGAGGGTTGTTTCTCTTCCAAATAGCTAGTAATTGTTTATTTGTTATTTTTCATAGTGAGAAAGATGCCACTAGGTGGCCAAAGCTGGCAAGATCATAATGCTAATGCCAGCTACACGTTTTTACCATGCAGTGTCACTTTGTCACAGAAGATGAAAAAATGCTGTTCCACTTTTTTTTTTTTCTTTCTTTCTAATGGCAATCGAATTTGTGCAAGTGGGAACTCAAGAAATAGCTCACAGCTTTAAGAGAGTTTCCAACTCTCTGAAAGAAATCTCTTGAAACACAGTACATTGCTCAGTATCGTTTTCAGGTCACTTTATATTGGAACCTTCTCATAAAATCTGTCTTTTTACTCTGAAAGATGAAAAATCACAATTTGGAGATGTGAGAGGGCTTTTTGTTCCTCTTCCTTTGCTACAATTTGAGGACAACATGAACTATGCTTCCCAGAGAACAATTTTGCAAGGAGGCTGAACAACCAGTAGCATCATTAATTTTCATTATTTTTTGCTAATTCTGTGGTTTTATTCTGTGCTCTTGGACAACCTGCTGCTGCTTACGTTTTTGGAAGGTTTTAATTGTTTACTTGTTTTGTTGTGTTGGGATTTTGTGAAGAGGGTGCTTTGGAACTTGTTTTGCACAGTGGAAATAGAGGCTCTTCTCGACAGGTTTCCATCCATTTTCTTGACATTGGAAAACCAAGGGATAAATGAAATGCTTGAAAGAAATGGATACTTTAAGGTAGTTGAAGATAAGGAGGCAGGTTCCAGAAAAAGGGAAACAGAAGAGGAGATGGGGGCTGTGACACAAAAGTGGCTGAAAAAATTAAGAATCTAAGAGTGTTTTTCAGGGTCAGATAGGAAAGTGAAAAGCAGGGTGCATCAGCCAGATGAATCCATACTGAAGATTCGTCAGAGAGGAGAGTTTTGCAAGCAGTGATAAGGCTCTTTGGAAGAGCAGAAAGGAACTGGAATAGTGTGAGATGTCAGGGGGAAAGAAGAGGTGTGAACTGGATGAACTACAGGCAATTTTTGAGGTCCATCTGAAGCTACTCACCAACCCAGAGACTGATGCACAGTGAATGGATGTGAGCTAAACCCAGAGATACTGGGGGTTTTTTTGTTGAGGTGGTTCACAGTGTGTCCTCTTTTATATCTTACTAGTTAAGATGCAAATGTAATTAGATATCATTAGTTAGTTTAAATCATTGCCAAGCAAGAATGCAAAATCCATCAAGGCAGTTGGTCCTCTCATTCATCTGTAAATACAGTGAAACTCTTTTGCCTGCTGTACAAACAATAAATATCATACTTAAAGCTGTTTAACTGCATGGTCAGTAATACCCCACTAAAACCTCTGGGACTGGCAAATGTCCAAGATATGACACTCGTTGGGAGAGACTTAACTATGAACAGCTTGAGCTCCAGTTGTCCTCACAAAGTACATATGAAGTTGTGAAGCTGATCCTAAAAAACATTTTCATAAATTTGTGATTAAACAAATAAGGAAAACTATAATTTTACATAGCTTTTTGCTCATGCTTGTAATGTTTTTTCTGCGAGTTGAACAAGAAAAAGTAAGACCAAAGTAGAGACATGTGCACAGCCTCCCTCTTTTATGTTTCTCTTTTATAAAATAATTACTGCAGGAATAATCCTGTGAAAGCTTCTGGGACTTCTTTAATTTCCATGGCTTTAAGTTAGAGCTCCAGGAACTCCTGGAATCCACCAGGGAACAGCCACGGTCTGAGACTGTGAGCTACTGCAGTCCCTTATACAAAACCCAGTTTAAAATCAGGATATGTAACTAATTCTTACATGCTATGGGGCAGGGTTGTATTTGCCTTATAAATTATGTTGCTGTTGCCTCAGTGTTATCATTTCTACTCCATGCATTTAAGACTTAAGTTCTAATTAAGTGTCCCTTGTTGAAGGGGGCTGACACTTAATGCACAGAACTGATGCCGTTCTATGAGGACTCATGCACAGAGCGTGACACCGGCACAGTTGTCCTCTGCCTTGTACAGTCTCACAGCTGTGTGTCTACCTTACACATCCCCAGCTCCGTGCCAGGTCCTCTGCCCCTACAACTGGAAGCTCCTCAAATGGCAAACAGTCTGGAACAAACTGCCCTTCTGCACCTGCAGCTTGAGATCACTGAGTGTAAAGACAGATATAGTACATACAGTCATGTCACATCACACACTCTGTGTTCAAGAAGGACCTACAGGAAGGTAATTCCTTTGAGAAGACATGTTCCCCATCACTTGACCTGACATGACACTGTCATTACTCAAGAAGACAACTGAGAGGGTTGCATTCAGAATCAGCAGAGAATTAGGTTCTCTTTCAGCAAAGCACTCCAACAACACAGCATGAGCAATCACATTCTTATTCAGCAAAGCATGGTTTGCAGTGAAACACTTCAAGTATTTCTAAACTGAAAGAAATGGGATGGAAATATCTCAAGGCATCCCTGAATGCAGCAGAATTCAATGTGTCCTCCCTTGTTTTGAAGTGGGTAGTTGGTGGTTTGATTTGTTTTGTTTTTTTTTTTTTGCAAAGGGAATGTATCTGAAATTAAGATTCACTTAATCACAGCCTAACTTTAGAATTGTAATAGGAAACTTTGTATTTCATGTTGCATTTTCAGAAAAAGATTAAATAAAATGTATTGATGAAAGAGATTCTGTTTCTGAGACTTTAGAGTTCTGATAAAATTAGTATAAAACTGAAATCAATATATGCATTTCAGAGTGTGAAATATCTGGCACCTAAAACCCTAGCAGCTTTCTGCAAAACCAAATGTTTTTGAACAAATGCTCAAATACTTGTCTCCCTTCCCAAATGCCTTCAGCTAAAAATAAAAAAAAATATCCAGAAACTATCCTCCAAGTGAGCATGTGTGATCTAATCTGGACATGTAAATGTAAATATATTGCTGTAACTGAGTTCAGTCTGCCATTGGTAAAGAGAATTTCCATTAAATTTAATTGTTTGGGTTTCAGGTGAGATTTCAAGAAAACTCATTTAGGGACAGCTATTAATATAACAGTCCTTCAGCCACTGATGCTTCTCTTATGTCTGTTAAGAGTGATGCTGGCAGCCTCTGTCAAACCTTCTTTTAGATGTTTTAGGGGCAGAAATCTCACCCTGCTGGTGTATGTTCTTAGTGTGCAGCCCAGCACGTGTCTGAGGAGACCTGGAATGAGAGCAGGCATCTGGTCAGCTTGAGAAGAGCATGTTGAGCAGAGGACAGAATAAGCTCCCTCCTGCTGTAGTGCTGGTGGTGAATGGAAACCCAGAAACTATTTAGGAGCTGGAACCACACAGTGTAGTGATGCTGGACCACAATATTGGGATGGCTTAATTTTTTTGAATTAGGGATTAAAATAATAATAAAAGATTTAAAGCATTTGTAAAAAGAAGAAAGGATTATTCTGTTATCCAGGCAACATCTCTCCTAGGTATTGGTGCCATGAAATAATTAACTGGAATAATCTTGAACAGGTAAATTACTGCTGCATCAACCTCAACTGTTACAATAGTTTGTTAAATACTTTGAAGCAGAGCCTCAGAGAAGTAATAAATAAAACAAAGAGAGGGTTAAAGAGTAGGACAGATTGCTCAGTCTTGTTCTAACATGAACTTGCCAATCTCTAAACCATGCCTCCTTACCCAATTCTGACTGGTGCAGTCCCATGCATTAAACAGTACCCAGGGTGAGGGAGTTTATCAGAATCTATATCTCTTCGTCTCATTTCCCACCGAACACAAGATAAGAAAGCACTTTTTTTTTTTTTTCTTACACTTTTATATGTTCAGTTTATGAGGTCTTGAGACAGGGTTTGCCTCTGCATTCATAGTGTCTCACACACTCAGAACTCATGGAAGCACTGAGTTAAAGGGCAACCTAGAGGCCCTATGTAAAAAGAGTAAGGCAAGAGAATAACATCAATCCTGTAATATCCTGCACCCTAACAATGTGAAAAATTTACTGAGAAATACATCAGTTGGAGACACAGATCTGGACTCACAGACACAAAAAGGGAATGAGAATGCTAACCTCAGATATCCACCTCCAGTGCCCAGTGGATTGATCTGAACTTCAAAAATTAGATTTTTTTCCTAAGAGGAGAAAACAAAAATTCCACTAATGTAACCCTGACCTTTTTTGGTGGTGACTATTGCTCAAGTTCTCTTGCATGCATATCTGCTCTAGGTAAGAATGGGAGTTTTGTGCCTGGGATGCCAGGCACTGTGCAATAGATAACCAATAAATAAAAGAGATTTATTTTATTTTTTTAACCATCCTGGAAAATGCTTCGATATACTGATATATATATATAAAATAGGTGGAGGATCAAAGCCTTGCAGGTAAACAGAAGGAAAAAGTTAGAAGTTCCAGGAAAATTCTGGAAATATGATGCACAAATCTTGCTTTCCTTCTTACTCAGCACAGTAATGACCTGTGGCATCTCTAGCTCTGCCAATCAATTTCCTCTGGAGTAATTAAAAATTTATCACGGACAGGAAGAAAAGATTCAACTTTTGGAACATAAGGTGTAAGTGCATCAGAGTTTCTGATCAGCTTGGTTTGGGATTTGTCACTTTTCCAGTTTAAATAAAGCAAAGAATGGTACCTAGGAATCAGTCTGTAAGAATCAGAAAGTCACACAGCAATCTGGCAGAACAAAATTATGATCTATGCTATCTGTATATTGCCAGAAGAAAAAAATGTTCAGATTTGTGACAGTCAGAGAGAGAGCAATTCTACACAGCTGCTGGTATTCAAATGTTCAATAAAAATGTTAAAAAAAACTCCAGCTTCTGAATTGTTTCACTGATGGTGATTTACAGGCTACTTCACAGGTTGTGTCACTTGGGCTTGCAGGGGAAGAACACTGGTGCATCCTACAGGAAGGAATAGCAAGTGGCCTTTGAGATTTAGTTAAAGGATGAAAGACAAGTCTGGAAAAGGCTTTGAAAGCAAAGCAGTGAGGTGACCAGCCCAGGACCACAAGTCAGTGGCTATGGGAAGCTATGCAGTGTGGTTGGCCTCCACCTCATCAGAAAGGAACACTCCTGCCTATGGGATACACTGGCTAGAGCAAGTAGAAGGCAGCTCTGTGGAAACATCACACATGTGGTAAGTGGAAAGAAGTGGAAGTTGACAGCAATTAGTTTAGATTAGAGCCTGGGAACCACAGGAAAGAGAAAAATACATGGTCAGTGAAGTGAAGGCAGGTCACAAGGGCTTTTTCTTCAATAAGGCCATGTCTGTTTTTCACACTTTGAGCTTCTTTTTCATGTGGCATTAAGTTACTGAAAGAAAGCCAACGAGTCTTGGTACCTTTTCTATTGTGGTGCACTGCTGTTCAGATTTCACAATTTAAAGAGCTTAAGTAAATGTTTCCCATAAGTACAGTAATTATTTCATCTGACTTTGAAATAGTGCTGAAAAAGCAAGTTTTATGATCACTGATAAAGGTAATGTGATGGTAAAAATCCTCACAAGACCCATCACATTTGACATATAAAGTGTCCTGTTCTTATAAATGTCTGCAGGGTAAGAATGAAATACCATATCTCTTAATAGACAAATACCATGTATCCATATATATGAAAACCATCCTCTGAAGAGGATGTCAGTAAAAATACTGACATTGTAGTAGAAATCAGACCCCTGCCTCACTAGCTATGAAAAAAATGTATTCCTTCACAGTCCTGTTTGAGTTATGGAAGTTGGTTTATATTCTGTGCCATCAGCAGTATTCATTTATTTTTCCCTTTCAGTGAAAACAGTGGAGAGAGAGAGAATTGTATCTTTGCCTTGTTGGTGAATTTCTAAAATGTTCACACTCTCTTCTTTAAAGAAGGTTCTTTAAAATGTAAAATTGTTCTCCCAACATGCAGTGGATCCCAGAGAAGTAAAAATAGCTGTTGTTTTATTTCATTCTCATATATGCAAGAGACATTTTGACTGGCTTCAGCCATGTGATAAATTGATTTTAAGTCCCTCCATACTATAGAAATATTCCCATACTTGATTTTATTTACCTTTCCATTTCTCACTTCTTTCTTCAGCACAGAAGAAAAAAAAAAAAAAAAGTAGATTAAAAAGAAAAGAAAATAAACCAAACAACAACAACAACAAAAATCAACAAAACCACACACACACATGAAAAAAAAAAAACAAACAAAAGGACCCAGACCTTGGGGGGTTGGCATGAAATTCTTTGTAGGAGTTTTATCAGTTAAAGACTTTTCATCCCTCAGAAGTATGATCTCTGTTCAAGTGGGAATTACGATGAAAAGCAGGACTAAGAAACCTCTGAAATCTAGGACTTCTACAAGGATACACAGTGTTCTGCAACACCTCATTAAGCTTGCCTTAAATGACCCAATCAGTATTGAAAAAGTTGTGAAAAGATAAACTACTTGAGTTTGTGGTTTTCTTGGTTTTTTGGGTTTTTTTTAATTTTCCTTCACTGTAGGGTCACAGATACAAGAAATGCACATGGGAAATTTGCAGGGCACTTTATGCAAGAACACAAAAACTTGTAGTGATTTTTTCACACAAGTAATATTTAGAAGCATCTAATGACTGCTTTTTCAAGAAAAACTTATGTGGAAATAACCTTTAAAAACATCACTGCATGAGATATTTTAAGAAGTCAGATTTTTCCAGAGTGGAATGTTGCTGAGAATTTTTAAATCTATGGCATTAAGTGGGATTTTGTTACTCATAAAAATCTACCTTTCTTGCAAAATATTTTCAAATTGGTACCTTGAATCTCTGACATAAAAGAGTCACTGTATTCCTGTACTGTAAATAAGACACGATTTCAGTTTTCTATTGTTTCTGTTCTCCAGAGTAGGACTCCCATGAGACCAGGAAGGTTGGAATATATTCAGATAGAAACCAGTTCTCTCAGGCCATTTTTACAATAATATACTCGATGACTTGCATTCTTAATGGGACATAAATTGTGAGAGTAAGAAACCTTTACTTCCAGATATTTCTAAATGTAACCATTTTTTTTCTCCAATAAAAACAATAATAATAACAACAACAAAAACTAAACCAAACCACACAAACACCCCCCCCCCAAAAAAAACACAACCAAACCAAAACCAAACAACCAAAAAAATCACTCCAAGCCAAATCTTCCATTCTAACAGCACTGAGTAATAACAAAAGTACTACTTTCCATTGAAATGTCAAGTGAATTTTGGCTTCTGTATTGATCATTTCTATAGCTACATCCTAGAGAAAGTGGGTTTTGTGCTGCATGCTTGGGCTGGCATAAAGGAACATCCTGCTTCTGAGGTCCCTACCACTGGAACATCCCCATCCAGCTTCCCATTTGTTTTCCTAAATTATGAAAATGCTGATAGTAGGTAGAATACAAAGCAAAACTGTTTATCTTCTGTGGAGTAAGGAGATAATTTCCTGAATTGAACAAATGCACAGTTCACTTATGTCTGCTTTCATCTCACTTTGTGATGCATTTTTCTGCAAACTTTACCAGACCTGGCAAGTTTAGATAAAATAGTTCTGTATTTCATTATGCTAAATCTCCCCCCCCCCCCCCGATCCCTTATAATAGGATTTTCATAATGCCTCCACTATGGGAAGCAAGAATATTCTTTTACTATGGACATGACATATATTCAGCTTCCCTCGAGAAGAAGGTAATAGAAGAAATTACTACTGACAAAATTAGCATAGTTTAAGGACTGTCTGTTCCTTAATGGATATCATTTGATAAGTAGCTCTACTGATGACCATGTGGCATCAGTGTTCCTGAGGCTTTCAGTAGGAAAGAAATTACTTTTTTTCTCAGGAGGAGAAATTACTTTTCTAAGCCTGTTAGTGCTCTTAATGGTTGCTGGAAGAAGAAATTTCTTGAACTCTTTTTGGGCAAAACCAGTGAGTTTCAAGGCTTATATATCTGTACTAAAAGCACAGTATCTGATGTCACCAAAGTTCCAATCTTCAAAACTTTAACGTGCAGCCGATGTAAATAGGTGGCTGCTTGTAGTCACAATGGAGAGACTTACTGTGATGCAATACTTAACACATGAAGAATTTCTCACATACTTTTAAGAAGCAGACTACCTCAATCCCTCCTTCTCTTCAACAGTGTGTACAAAGCATAAAAGAAAGGAAGCTCAATGGATTTGAGAAGCCTCCTGCATCCTGTTGGGATTCATGGAGTGCCCTAACTCTTCAAAGTCAAAGGCCTTTGTCTCTCTTTGTGGCCACACAAAGGGCATCAGACCTGTTTTAAGCAAAGATCAGCTGTGTGGTTTTGGTTTGTTTTTTACAAAGTAAAAAGATTTTTGCAGTAGTAGAATGAGGGTGTGATTCCCTAGTCTGGAGAAACACTTCTGCTCACACTCTGCTAAGGAAATGGTCATTCTCATTTCAGTGGGGAGCTTCTTCCCTTTAGCCAAATATTTCCCTTCAATCATTGTTTCATTACCAGAGGAGGCTGATGTTGTGGTGCATGGATAGAACTTTGCACCTGGAGCTCAACAAGCTAAGCTCCACCACCTGAGCCCCTACAAAGTTACTTATCAGATGAGACAGCAGGGAATATGAAAGAAGGACTACAAGAAGACAATAAAGCAGTGCTGATCAATATGACTAAGAGCTCAGTTTCTACCAAAGCAGGGGCAACGTGTCTGTGGTAAACATCATTTTCAC
Organism: Megaceryle maxima; assembly: GCA_024605025.1. NCBI lineage: Eukaryota > Metazoa > Chordata > Aves > Coraciiformes > Cerylidae > Megaceryle > Megaceryle maxima. Next base: position 52,337 of record JANHGN010009786.1, read on the forward strand.
AGGCTAAGTCTTCAGTTGTTACTGAAAGGCTTCCTTCATTTCATTTCCTATTTCCTGGAGAGCTGTTTCTTCCAGCAACTTTGGAGTTTCTGCTATGAGAAGTTACATGATATTCAGTTTTAATACAGATTAAACAGCCACTTTCTCACTGACAAGATCAACAGATCTAAAACTGAGCCCGAAGCACCTTTTCCCTGCTTATCAATTCTGTTCCACCTTCATCCTTGTATTTTCATGTTCCTTCTCTTTGGATCTTCTTGCTACATTGAGCATATACTGGGGAATATAGATGTTTTCACATAGTGGATTATTGTGGATGAGTTTTCTATGATAAAACAGTTCTGTAACTCCCTATTCTCCACAGAATTTTTTAAAAAATATCCCTGATTTGGAGACTGAATGATCATCCTGAATCACACCCCTGATATACAAGCTTCAGAGCAGAAAATAGAAAAAAAATAAATAAAATTCAACATTTAGCATGTTATACAATATTAAAACCAAAGGAGACTTGAAGTGAGAATGGTGATATTTACAAAGCATTTTTGATTTTAAGCTGTTAACAATTTCTCAAATAAAAGCACAAGTTCCTATATCTAACTTTCTAACTTTCTGCAGAATTTCTCTCTGAAATGTTAATACATACTGCTCAAAACTCCCGCCTTGCACTTGGACAGGTTAAAAGCACATTTTACATTTAAGTTTCTTTTGCTTCGTAAATATGAGTATTTTGACTTTTTAATGCTTTCTAATAATAAACCTTTTTTTTAGCTGTATCAAAAAACTATGTGATAGCCCTTGCAAGGCCATTTACAACCTCAATCCTCTTGTCCCTAGCCACAATCCTCTTGTCCCTAGCAATCAATCTCTTGTGCTTACCCACCAGTGGGTGCTGAGGTCTCCTCTTCAGACAGCTCAGGTGCACAGTTCATTATCTCTTCAGTAGAACAAGAGTTGATTTCACTCTGCAAGGGGAAAGGCAGCCAAGGTAGGTTGTCTTCCATCTCCAGGAAAGAAGGAGAAACCTTCCAGAAAGAGAGAACAAGTTAATCTTCCTGTTCTTTGGCCTGACTAGAAGAGCCTTTCATGCATGCTATACATGCAGTATTGTTGAGCACATAAAGTGTGCTATAGAGATTAGGTGGACACAGATCCATAAGGTTTTGTATTTGGCAAAATTATTTTAAGTATGAAGATCTGAAATTCCAGAAGATTTTAAGTCTCCTACTTTCCAGGGTGTAGAAATGCTGATTGGCACATCGAGTCAACACATTGGATAGATGGAAATGATTTGCATGGCAGCAGTCATGATTTCTTATAGAATCTTAAGGAAGAAATCCAGTTTTGAAACATAATCTTGTAGTCCATAATATTTTTAGTCCTTTATAAAGTAATTTAAACACAAGTACTCTCAAGGGCTTGAATTTTACACGGTATCAACAAGTGCATCTAATCCATCTCGCTACAATTTACTAAGGGATAATTTCTTATATACAGAGAAAATAAAAAGCAAACACAAAAAAAACCCCTTAACTATTTCCCCCCCCAAGTGATTCCATTTCTTCAATTTTTTCTCTGTTTTCCATGTTTTTAAAACTTGAAAGGACTAGTTATGTGACTCAAAGGAAAGTGGGTTTGTAACAGATGGGACTAAATATGCTAGCACTGTGAATATCAACACTGTTCTAGCCCTCTTCATATCTTTATTTATGCATTAAATTTAACATTAATTTAACAATTATTTTAGCAAGATTAGAAATTACACAAGGATGGTGGCAGGGATGAATAAAAAGAAACAAATAGAAACCTGATTATTTCACGTGTTACCATTGGGATTGTATAATTAAGCACAGTTCCTCGTTTCATGACAGAGTTCAATAGAATGTACAACTGCCTTATACTTAACAATCAGCCACCTGGTTTTTTTCCAATTTTCATGTTGATCTCCTCAATCCTCAGAAGGGCCACTGGGCAAAATGAGTTCTTGCATCTTTGATTGCGTTGGAAACAATCTGACTCACAATTTTTCAATATCTGTTCTATTCAGTTCAGTGAGTCGCTGTCTGAGACACATCTAGAAGAAGATTTAGTAATAGGCAACACTGTCAGATTGCAGATAGTTCATAAAATACTAGTAAATATGTGGGGGTGGAAAAATTATGTGTTTGTTTGTAAATAGCTCCGAAGCAGCAATAGAAAAACTGTGTTACACATACACTGTGTTTCTCAGTTACATAAAGGAAGCCTTTACTGGTCAAAAATCATCAATACCCTAGATGTCAGAAAGCTTTCCTCTGGTTAACTGTGATTCCTCACATGATACAAGGTGGTAAACACAGTGGCAATTCGTCCTGTTAAACGTTTGCTGCTGATATCCTTCGGTGTTAGTGGCCTGGCAAAGGCATTCACAGGAAGGGATCGGCAATGGACATCTGTTTTAAAAAGAGGTTTATTTTCTTATAATTGAAATAAGAATACTTACAGGTGTTGTGGTGCAGTTAACAGTCCTCACTGTACACCCTCTTCTAAAAAAAAATAAAAATAAATTGTATGATGCTTATTTTGCTGTAGGAAAAACTGTGTCACTGGAAGATGAAGAGACTCATCCAGGTCATCCAACAAACTGGTTTCACAGCCAGGGAAAATGTGATTCTCTTACATCCCAGTAGGATGCCCTATCCATGTTCCCTCCAATAAAAGGATTCACAAACAGCAGGAGACTGCGTAACAAAAACTCCTCATTAACTGATGCATTGTGGATTTCATATCAGCTCTTCTTTGAAAATCACTGTTCAGCTGTAAGTAACCCAGGCGGTTCCCGTAAAAGTACTTGTAACACTGAAACCACTTGTAGCTACTGGCACACAAAGCACATCTGTCAAAAGAAAATCCTCATTAATAAAGTATGAGAATTCTGCCTCTCTTACAAACCCTTAATGTGACACAAACCCCTTTCTCGCTGCTTGTGATAATTTTGCCTTTGAAAAGAACGAAGTTTTCTAGTGTGAACTCACATCAGTGGATTTACTGCAATGATGAATTTAATCCATTTTTTTCTCTTAAGAGCAAGGAAGGCCTCAGGTGCAATGAGAAGCAACGGTTGCAAAAGATGTGGGAAAACAAAGAAGCAGTTCTAGCTCTTCTGGTTTTTGCACGTGCTGTGGAAGCAGGGCCAATGCTGTGCACAGACTGGGATGCGAATGCTCCTGCCATGCACATTTGGCCAGTCGCTCTCTTGGTGAAAGGGATGCTGCCAGGAAGAAGCATTTGATTCATTTGCTCGTGGCTTACTGATATGCAGCCTACATGTAAATATTTATCATATTAAGTAACCTCAGCCCTGGTATTCTGCTGAAAAAGTACAACAGTAGCAAATTAATTGTTTCAGTGAAAAATTTTTGCCTCTTTAAGCAACGCTTCCAAATTTCCGCAGCAGCCACTGGTATGAAACTTGAGGCATTTACATTTATAATTTTCCCTTGCCATGACTGGTTTTAATTAACAAAAATTATGGTGGCAGTGACTGGCACAGATAAATGCTGGAACAAGTTCCTAATATGGCACAAGTTAAGATTTAAAATGTAGATTTAATTTTGGAAAAGAACAATATTAAAAAAAAAAAAAAAAAAAGAGGACGTAAAAAAAAAATCAACTCTGGAGGCTTTATAAAGATAATGGATTGCACCAGTGAGGTGACCTGTCTCTTACATTACAGTGGATTTTGTCAGCATATTTGCATGCAATACTCTGCCTTATTTACTGTAGCCTTTCCCAAAGGCAGTTGCTCATACATTTGCAATTCCTATCCATCTCTTTGATTAAACAATTGAAACCCCCTGTAGCTTTTTTTTATTTTTTACAAATTTTGCTCCATTTGATCCACTGCAGGGACACATTTTCAAAGCTGTCTAGAAATATGCAAAGACTTTTGGAATTTTGATTGCACCACCTGGAGTCCTCAAAGGCAGTGACATCTTCTAAATAACTAATGGCACTGAGTATATTAAAAAAGTATCCCCACAAGTTCATGGTTGAGAGAAAAAAAAAAAAAGAAATTTTGTACTAGCTTATCTTGGGTTTTCTTATAGTTTATAACTCTTGTGTTTTTATACAGTAAGTCTTTTCCAAAAGTCAAAGAATAGGGAAAGAAAAACCAGAAATTGGAAGCAGAGTAGAAATGGGAAGAACAGAGAAAGGACTGGGAAATGAGATTTCAGTCACATCTAGTAGTGATAAATCAGAGGTTTCTAAAAAGCTAGGTTGAATATGGCTGTTGCTTTCCACTGCTGCATTTTACCTATAAAGTCAGCAAGTAGGTGACTATTTTTTTCTGTGTCATGAGTGTAAATCATATGGGTAAAAGTCTTTTTTTTTTTTTTTTTTTTTTT
>JANHGN010009787.1:0-16998 GCA_024605025.1 Megaceryle maxima
AACTTATATATTTTAATATTTTAAATATATATATAGTTTACCTTAAAAGGTTGGACTAGATGATCCTTGAGATCCCTTCCAACCTGGTATTCTATGATTCCATGATATGTGAAGTAAATGGGAGAGGAAAATTTTGCAACGTGTCCTTTTTTCCCATTCTGTCATCTTAAATCAAATGGGTTTAGGATACTAGCAATATCTTATGAGAAAATTTTGTACCGGAGAGTTCTTTCAATCCCAGTAACAGGCAGAATTGATTTGAGTCAGGAGAGACAAAGAATCCTCCCACAGTGATAAGCAGCTAATAAAACTGACATCTGCCTGCTCATTGTCTGTTCACCAATCTGTGTTTGTAGATGAATAACACTGGAGAAGACTTCTATCCACACCTGATGGGCCTAATAGGTATCAACTTCTGGTTCCAGTTCTGAATGAGAAGATATGGTATGTCTGCTTCACTTATAGCAAGGATTTGGTAAAGAAAACATGTAAGGGAGGATGAGTCTTGTGGAGAAGGGCAGGTGGGTACAGTGGAGAAACAGAGGGGTACTTTGTGTCTCTGCTGACATAGGGAAACTAGAAGTTAGGTGAAAATTAGGTTGTAGTCAATTTGAATGAAACAAATTTCAATTTCTGGGAACAGAAATCACTGTGAAGCAAAAGCAAAGCAGGACAAGTACTAGTGGGATCACAGGGGAAAATTCAAGCCTTCAGGGCTAAGATCAGTTTAACCATGGAGGAAAAACAAAACAAGAAAGAGGAAAAACAAAACAGAAGAAAGCTATTGTGATAACTACAGAATTGTTGCCTTTTCTTCTTCCTTCCCAAGACAGTATAAAAATGCTTTTGGCTATTCAGGATGTGGAAAAATGGGAAAGACAACAGGAAAGAGCACAGTATGTGCAGGAAAATTCACAGTGATGCTCCACTTCCCCTTCCGGGGTGTGTGGAGTGTCAAAACCTGGTCTTTATGAGATAGTAAAGAAGTCAAAAGATCATGAGCAGATTGGTACCACCCTGCAGTTGTCACTAAGAGAGCAATAGCTGTGTACATGGAAATTACAGTCAGGCTTTCCTCGTGGACAGTGGTTTCTCCTGAGCACCAGTAATGAGGAAAGTCTGTATGTTTTGTTGAAAACAAAAAGCTACTAAGTCAAGCATTAAAAGTTTCTGTACACAAGATGCTAGGAAATAAAAATTCTTATTATATTCCTTTCACAGAAGCAAAAAAGTACCAGAGAAAATATTCTCTAAAGTATGATTGTGTTTACATGGGGAATAGAAGATACAAACAAAGGGTTTCCTCAAACACAGTGTCAGTTTGATGTTCTTCCATTACTGGAAGCTCTAACAAAGCACAAATGAATGGGAAAGAAAGTGAACTGAGGATGAAATCTGCTTGGTTAGCCTAGAATAATGTAAGCCTTTCTTTACAAAGTTACTATGGAAAATTAAGAAAGTAGGTGACTAGGAAACCTGGAATGACTGTACATGACTTTCATTCAGCAAAAGGGAAAGATGTCAAATTAAATAACTGTAGTTTGTGCCATCAGCGAGAGAGTGACTTCTCTGCTCATCTGAAAAGGGAGCAGGACTCTAAAATATAATCAAAGAGCATGATAAGTTATTTGAAAAATATTAGACCCGAATCTTTCAGAAATAACAGAATATAGCCTATGTTAGCTAGAGATGGTCAAAAATTTCCAAAAGTGAAAGGGAAAATAAGCCTGTACAACTCCAATAACTTCACCTCAGAGAAAGATGGTGGGCCTAGAGAACAGAGAAATTTATGAATTATGAATTTTATGAATTTATGAATTTCCTACTGAAATTTGAAGATTACCTCCCAGGAATGATCTGTTGTTTTGGTATAGCATTTCATTGTGAATAACAAACCAAGCAATCTGAAGCAAGTACTAAAGAATGATCTACGTTATGTACATCCTTGACTGATATCATTCCCCACCTCCCCCAACCTCACACACTTTGAAATAAGTATAAAAAGTCTAAAAATATTTGAAAGAATACAGAAAAAGAAGTGTCAATACTGACATCTGCCCTGCAATTAATTCCTTACAGATTTGAAAAGGAGGGTGAGCTATTACTTCCCCTTTAAAGTAGAAACTTCCAACATATGAGCATTTTGGAAAAAGGGACAAAATTCAAAGATGAGAATCTGCCAACAGTAGAAGCTTATTAGACACTTGTGTGTTACCTCAAACAGAGGACTTCTCCATCAGAGTTTCTGACAATAATAACCAACCTATGTAAAAGAAAAAAAGAGACATTTTTGAGAAATTAGTGGAATTTCATTGCAAGTCTGTGAAAGACCTGAAATATTCTGGATTTCACAGAATTATGGAATCACACAATATCTGAAATTGGAAGGGACCTCTGGAGGCCATCTAGTCCAATCCCCCTGCTCAGGCAAGGCCACCTAGAGCCAGTTGCCCAGGACAACTATGTTTTCCATCACAATAGATAGCAGTGAGCAGGATGAAAAGGAACTATAGTAAGGAAAGCAGAGTATATTAAGCCGAGCACCTGATAGCCTTCTACAGTGAGGTGACTGGCTTGGTGGTTAAGAGGAGCAGAGGGACATTTTTTAAACAATATCTTATTCAGTGGCATAAATGAGAATTTATGATATTCCTACCGTTTTTCTTAGTTGTAATTCAGAAAACTGGTGCACAAATTCTTGGTACAAAGGTTCTTCTCATTGTGGGGTAAGAATCAGAATTAGTAAGGACTGGCATCTTCCCAGAAGAAAATATATTTAATGTATTGCCTTTTTTTTAATGTGAATTAAAGACAATTTAGGAGTAAAATGAAGATTGCAGAGGCTGAAGTTTTTCTGAATGAAGAAACAGGCGATCTTATGAAAAGAGTGTGAAAGGTATAATGATGCTGTCTCCTTCCTAGGGAAGACAAATATAATGACTAAAGAAAAGCTGGATTATTCATCACACAGCCTGAAGGTAATTTTTTAAAGTAGATTCAAAACAAAAATGAGAGTTTAGTCACTATAGCTTCCTAGAGAAGGCAGACACATGAACATAAAAGGTAAAGAAGAAAACACACACATTACCAACAATACCCAACATGTCAAGGAATTCAGCAATACTGATTGATTGTTCCTTTTTTCATAGAAATGCTTGGCTGAACCTGCTGCCTGAAAAAAAGAAATCATCTTTGACACCTGCATTTTAGTTATAATGATAGTTTAAATTCCAAGAGAGATTTTGACAACAGTAATTTTCCTTTCTAAAGAGAAATGGGACTTTGAGAAATGAGTCCAACTGGTGTAGATTCTGTGACAAAATATCTTTGAATCCACATTCAGCCATAGCAGTAAATTATTACAAGCATACTGTCAGCCTGTGATCCCACACAACATTCAAGAAATCCTTGAGACTTGTATAACAAATGTTTGTTTGTTTATTTATTTCATGTTTCTTCAAACAATGCAGAACACAATATATGCTTTGTTGATTAGGCTACATCACAACTTTCTTAGTACATTCCTACTGAAAATGAGGGAAGCATTTCAATACATAATTATCTTCCAAGTGGGGCATGAAAACAATATCTAGATCATTTTAGGAGAGAGAAATCCTATGTCCAGGACAGATGTTCGTGTTCAACAATGTATTGGAGTTTGATCTAATAGAATATAGATGTGACAGGTTTTACACCAGAGGTCAAGGACATTGTTCTGGATAGTGATGGAAAAGGTCTTTCAGTCTGTGTACATAATGTCAATTATATCATATACTAAAACAAAACAGAGGCCATACCAAACCTCTGGATTCTATCAAGACTCTCTGAATTAGCAGTATCAAGACTAGCAAGGAGTTTACAAAAGAGATCCATATACTGTATTGGGTCTGACTGAGCTGCCCACAGCAGCCTTCCCAGTGCTATGCTTTATATTGAGAGCTGGAAAAGTGCTGGTAACACACATGTGTTGTGGCTACTGCTGGGCAGGGCTTGCACAGCACCAAGGCTGTTTTTCCAACATTCCCCCTGCAGTGGGATGGGGTGGACAAGATCTTGGGAGGGGACATGACTGGGACAGCTGACCCAAACTGACCAGAGGGATATTCCCTACCATATGACATCAGCTGAACTATAAAAGCTAGGAGAGGGAGGGGGTGGAGATCAGCTTGTCCTTCAGAGAAACTGCTACACGTTTGGAGCCCTGCTTCCCAAAAAGGGCCAGACATCACCCGATGATGGGAAGTAGGCAATAAATCTTTGGTTTCTTTTGCTTCTGCAGGTGGCATTGCTTTGCTTCATTAAACTGCTTTTGTCTTAGCCCATGAGTTTCATCTTATTTACTTCCCCCTGGTCCACATGAGGGGAGTGGGGAGGAAGTGATAGAGCAGCACGGTGGGCACCTGGTGTCCAGCCAAGGTCAGACCACCACATATACCTAAAAAAAAAAACCCTTATACAAATTCATGCAAGTTAAATATCATCATAAAACCATATCTTCCTTCTACTCTGCAGAGAAAAAATGAAGTATCAGGTACTAAAGAAACTGGGTACTCAACATGAATTGGCCCAACAAACTGCCAGAAGAATAAGAATGGAATTCAGTTGCCTTCATTTCCTGAACCATACCAGAAGCATTGGAGTCCCATGGGCTTTATAAAGTTGTTTTTATTCTGCAAGGCTAAAACTCTTATTACAGAGACATTGAAGTCACTGGAATAATGTCACAAACACTGCTTGGAAGTACCACTACAATATTGGTTTGGATGGAATTTGTGTCTTTGAAAACCAGATGTTTTTAATCATCCACCCAACAGTGCATGTGGTGAGAAACATCTTAACAATAACAGTTTAAGAAGGACCAGTCCTTAAGAAAATATTACTTATCACAAGATGAACAACACTATAAAGACAATGACTAGTCATAAGAGAAAGAGGTTTACCAGAAGGCCAATGGCTTGGGAATGTATTTTGAGGCCAGTTCTGCCTCAATACTTGGTAGGCCAGGAACATGCAAACATCTTGCATATGTGTTTATGAAGTCACTTCTGCCTCAGGAGAAGCTAAGATTGCAGTTCATATAGAAATGTAGACTACAGACTCCTCTTTTCACCAAAAGAGAAGCAAAAATTGCATCAAGCTTAAATTCTTTTCAGAAAAACAAGAATGTAAGAGGGAATAATTCTAGCATTTGATCTAAACTAGGAAATGCCTAGTATCAGCAAGTCCAGAAAAAAAGCTGAAGATGATACATACACGCATGGTACATACATGCATGATACAACCTTATGACAGTACAGCAGGGAAGGAGGACTAATGATTTCAACTTTTATGGAGTGAATGCAACCAAAATCATACATACAAAGAATGTGTGGGAGGGATGGATGGAGTCTTTGAAGGCCTTGGATAAGATTAACTAACATTAAGACCAAAAGTTAGGGTTGAAACTGCTTGTACTCTTTTTCAGAAGGCTAACATATGAAGAAGAGTGATAAACACTCCACTGACCAGGATTCAGCGCTGTTCAGTAACACCTTTCAGAATCACCTTCTGATACTTGGGATTTATCTTCAGTGATGCCACAAGTGCCAAGAAAGAGAACAGGATTATCAAAAGCACTTCCATATGCATATAGACTGTAACTCCTGTCCCACATAGACCAATTTTAGCAGATAATTGTGGCTCAAGGGGAAGGAAGATCATATAAATCTGTGACTATGCAGATTTTTCAAAAGAGTAAAAAATATAAGAAAGAATATTTTGTTAATACCTCACTGAAAGCGAGGTAGAGAAGACTTATTTGTAGTACCACAAAAGAAACTGGTCTTTTCTGCAAGGATTAGTATTTGATAGAGGACAGGTTCTGGTACATATATAAAAGTAGCATTAGAATTCTTCATAACCGTGGAATTAAAAAAAAATATATCTGAGAGAGAAAAATGAGATAAGCTCAGTTCTAGCTATAAGATAGCATCTCATAGAAAAGGAAGAAGAAAAAGAAAACTTCATTAATTTCATTCCCAGAATTGTCAAACATCAGAAATATTTTAATGTTACAGTAAGACTGAAAATGTGACACAACTGAAAGAAAGTCATAGGCTACTTTCTATAAAGCATTGGACCACTCAAAAAGCTAATGACTGTGCTTATTGAGAAATGAGAGGAAAAGGTGTTAAAGATGCTGAAAGCTCATATTTTACTGCAAAGCATGCAAGCAGATCTCATCCAGCTTCAGACAGCAAATGAAAACCAATTGGTCTTCATTTCCTGTCTATTTACAGAACAGCTGGAGACATCATCACTTATTAAAATTAAACAATGTCTAACACTTCAAACTTTACTCCTTTAAAACTTGAGGTCTGGAATTACCTGTAAAATAATAATAAAGACTTTTGGTTTTTTAATTCCAAAGAATATTTGGGGGGGAGAAGGGGTGTGAAAGGGGGAAGCAGTGACCAAGGTGGGGTTGACACAAAAAATATATTTCCAGTAACTGGGAACTTTTCAAAGTGTACGTTGATATTTCTGCATATGGGAGACAGGTAGCATCTGGCAACTGTTTTGGAACATTTATGATGGAATCAAGACATTTGGAGTGAATCTGTATGTGTCCATAGTGTTAATCTGTATGTGTCTATAGTGTAAATGTCTACATTTAGCCTTGTTCCCTTTTAACACCTTTGTAGGCAACACAAATGGTCACTTCTAGGATATGAGTGATCTGAACAACTGTAGGATTTAATAAGTTTCATCCTTGGTGAGAGATTTGTTCTTTATCATCTATAATGGGATTTTAGCGTCCTCAGCTTGGATAAAGTTAGCTACATAGAAATTTCATGGTGTTTGTTCAGATGGGACCTTTAGTTACAGCCATCTCCCATGACCATCTGCCTCCTTTTGAGGCCTCAGGAGAATAAAGGGTTGAACATTTTTTTAAAAATCAGCCTTTTCATGGGAAATTTCTCTGCTACAGAGCTACTGGGATATGGCTGAATATGAAATTGCTGCATGTCAGATTACACAGGCAGGAAGAAGAATCTCCTCATTTGTGGGCAATGCCAGTCTTTTGTAAGGTGCAAAGCCAGACACAGACTTGGCTGACTCCTTGGTGAGTAGCATCAGGGTGAAAAGTACATGCTCCAGTTGCAGATGAAAGTAGATTGGTGGCCTGCAGAAAATACAGAGGGTGATACCTTGATTCTATTACAGTTCTGAGATCTAGAAAGACCATAAATTAACAGAGAGCTTGGGTGCCTCCAGCTTCCTGTTTAAGATTAATTAAGCATATTTTGAATGATCCAGAAATAGCTAGAGAAGTGAAGTTGCCTGTTTCTTCAGTCTAGTGTCAAACACCAGTATAAGGATCAGTATATCCTTCTGGTTTGGTTTATGATGGCAACTTTTGTGGAGTAAGCTTCCAGTGAAGTCTTCTGAGAATACAGGCTTCACTTTGAGATAATTGACATAGCATGGGCAAGCATATGGGGGAAAAAAGTCACATATGTGATTTGAAGGATAATTACAATTACCTGGACTGGACTTCTAAAAATTAAAAATAATGTTTGTTACCAATATAATATATACTATGAAACTACACTGTCCCTTCATGGCACAGAAAAAATTACAATTTTAGAGACAAGCATGCTGACTTTGCAATAATTGAATCATAGAATCATAATTATACTACAGATACTTGACTGTACTGATTGCATTATACACTGAAGTGCATTACACACCACAGCAAAAAGCTCAAATTTTGGCAACTCAGAAAGCTCTTGAAATATTATTACCAACCAATCATAAACCTTGAAAAGTGACACACAAGCAAGCGTGATAGACAGAATCTTCATTACCTCATAAGAACAAACTAGTATTTTGTTTATTAACACATTAGTCAGCAGAGATGAAAAATGGACATAGACATTCCAGTCATTGAACATATTCCAGAATATATTCCAGAAAAAATGGTAGAAAAAATATGCAGACAAAAATATTCTGTCCTACTTCCCACAAGCTATGCAACTGCCTTGTATGAAACAAGTCAAACCCAACTGAGAAAAAAGAAAAAAGTGTATGTTTTGGGTTTTTTTCATAAAAATACACTCATCAGGATAGCAGGATATCTAGCTTTATTATGAAACTACAGACTTGACTATCAAATAAGAGTAGAAAACATGTTTGACTCTTCTTTTTTCAGATAAATGGAAATCTTCATTTTGACACATGCTTCTTATCTGCAAAGATATTGTCAATGCCAAGAAAAATGTACATAACCTATTTACAATGTACAAGGAAAAGGACTTTGAGAAATTACTGATATCTCTAAATCACCCAGGAACAAACTACATCTCCAATCTATCTCCAGTTACAACCATTTATGAAGGACAGTACAAACCCTTGATTAGCCAAATAATTAAAAAATCAAGTAGACCTATGTCTTGATTTTATAATCCACAGAACTCAATGGAGACTGAAGAGGAATGTCCATGCCTGAAGCAACAGGAGAGACAGACATAAATTCTTCACAGGGGTGTTCCTTAAGGGAAAACTAAAAGGAAAGTCATGGTTCGAAAATCCCAACCATATGCAGTGATGTGACCAATGCTGAGTGCATGACATACATCAGCAAACTAAAATCAGTCTTTGCTCGATAATAGATAGAAATTCTCCTGAAAAAACCAACCCAAAAATTCATAGGTTTAGATGGCTTTTTTTCCACAGTTTCAGGATTTCCCTTGAGGAATTAAGACGACCATGAAAAATTATCATCTATCTGCGCTAAACCAGCTAATGTCTTTGAACTCCACGTGTTCTGGAATGACAGACACAGGACAGGACGAAGATGTTTATGACATCCTGCAGCAGAAAAAAAAAATCAAAGAGACAGCTTGTTGGATATCCCAAGATACAAGGGAAAGGAAAGATTGCTCTGAACATATCAAAAACATAAAAAAGCACTAACTTGCATGAAGGTAAAGTTCTGGAACAGTGCAGATCACAAACCAACTATTTACTATAAATGTGCATTTTACTATAAAATGTATTTTACTATAAAAGTGCATTATTTTCTCCCTCTTAAAAAAGCCCCAAACTTTCTTTAGAGAATTACACTTCACCAACAACAATAGAACATTGTGTTAGGAAAGTTAACAATATCAGAAAAAGCTTTTTGATGGATCTAGCTTTAAGAATTAAGGGTAAATAATTTATGAAATAAGGGTAGAGGCTTGGTGAATATATGCAAGATATAGTTTCAAATCCCTGGTTATCACCATGTCAAATATAGCTGATGTGGTTCCAGACTGTGTATAGAATAACAAGAACAGAAGTATCTCTAAATATTTTAACTTGAAAGTGTACACAAGGTCAGAAAAATAAATTTGCAGTCAAAAATTGAAGAAATATGTCTGTATTTGCAGGCATTTGTTATAAAATTCTGTGTCAGATGTGAAGACAAAAAGAAAAACAGAAAGCAGATCTGTAAAATTATTTCCCTACTGGTAATACATCTTTGTTTTAGCCAAGAGAAAAAAAGTGGTTTCAGACATTTTGGTAGGGATACCTGAAATGTAATGAGGCTTTAAATAACAATGATGCATGAGAAAATGAATTTTTGCTTTTGTATGAAACTGTTCAGCTAGCATTTCCATCTATTCTGTCATGTCGGGGACCAAAGGGCAGCACTTAGAGATGGAAAATTCATCATCTAAAGTTAAGCAGAATACAGTTTTTGTCAACAGAGTGCTTGCAGGAAAGGAAGATTAGGATGCACACAAAGGGGGAGGATGCGCACATGACCTCTCTTTGCTGTTGGCCTTAGTAGACACATAGAGAGTTCTGTCTGGAACAGAGAAAATACTTATTTTAACCTTTTTAAATTAAGATACTCCTTAATGAACTTCCTACTGTGGGTGGAAAGAGTTCATCATAAATTAGAATACTGTAATACCATATATATCCAGAAAAAATCTAGTACTTTGTCCTGTACTAGTCCTTTATCTATGCAACCTTTGTCCAACAGATAACAAACAAACAGAAAACAATTATTAAATGCAAATTCTTTTGTATGCAATTGCTGCATTTCACATAATGCTCTGAAATAGAACTATTACCAGAACAAGCATTCACAGATCAGGAACAATGATATAAATTCAGAAATGTTATCAACACTGCAGCCCTTCAGCCCTGCATGAAACATCAGCATAAACCCACTAGTATAATAATCATGAAGATGGCCTCATGTACCATACACTAACCCTTTATTGTACAAGTAGTTAATATTATTATATGATCATTATAAAAAATTCTGATTTGCATATGTTGAAATGGATGAAGAAATGGAAATGCCTTGCTATTATATCTCATTCTTGGTTAAACTGACCAGGGATCAGGTGTCTGCTGAGACTTTTGTAACCTTTCTTAAAGCTTTGGTCTAAAACACATGATCATCTTTCCTCAGAGAATAAGAAGTGCAATGAGCAACAAGAATTTTTACAGCACTTCTGAAAGATGTCAAAGGCACACACACAGCTTCATGATTATATAACTTTGTCACCGTGGTGCACAAAATTTCTCTTAAAGGAAGGGTGACTTACACACAGTTTCAAAACAAGTTCTTTTTAAGCAGCTTTTCAAACAGAAAAGTACAGAAACAAATCAATAAATAGCGATGTAAATCATCATCCTGTATGGGAACAGATTATCGAAGCTCAAAGCAAACAGGTTTCCAAAGGTTCAGTGCTCAGTGAAAAATGCTTTGACTGCACAGACAGGATTTTTCATGCCAGTGTAAAACATCCTATATTGTATCAAATTTCAAATGATGGAAATGAGACATTGGGAACTATTTCCATCTTTATTTCCTAGGTAATATAAAAATCCTTCAACCAGACTACTGGTCCCTTTATAAATACAATGGTCCAGAAGGGAAATTGGCAAAGCCAACTATTCCTGACAGAAATTGCCTATTTCCTTTATAAAATTTCCTGTATAAAATTTCTCTCACACTTTTTTTTTTTTATTGAGCTAAAGCAGAGAAGTCTGCATTATACAAAGTTATGCTTTTAGAAAGTAAAAAAAAAAAAAAAAAAAAAAAAGATATATTCTACGAGCTTTTATTCATTAAAAAGTCTTGACCCTGTAAATGCATGTTCTAACCCTGTGGGTTGTGGATTCAATTTCCCTGTAATGAGAAAGGAAATGGTAGTCATATGCAAAGGACAAGTCTTTACGTTTGTGGGTTTTGCTTAATACATAACAATTAGAGCCTCACACTCAACAGTTTTTCTCTGTTTAAGCACTTTTCATAGTATCCATTCAAAATAGTATGTACGGTCAGAA
This sequence comes from Megaceryle maxima, assembly GCA_024605025.1. Classification (NCBI taxonomy): domain Eukaryota; kingdom Metazoa; phylum Chordata; class Aves; order Coraciiformes; family Cerylidae; genus Megaceryle; species Megaceryle maxima. Next base: position 11,338 of record JANHGN010009787.1, read on the forward strand.
CAGAGAAGAAATGTATCACAAAATTGTTCTGGTTTGTATTATTAAGCCTTTCCAGTGAAAGCAAGAAACCAAAGAAAGCTCAGTTTTCTTGCCTCAATATTTCCTGCTTTGTGATATCTTTTGTTGTGGCTTTTTTTTTTCAGTTACCAGGGTTCTTAGAAAACAGACGTTTATATTCCAGTTGTGAGAAGTTTCAATTAACAGAAACAAGAGGGGAATTAAGCAACTGGTAATGAAAATAGATACTAAGAAGCTGTAAAAAACAAACTCAGCAATTTTTAAATTAAAAGTAAAAATCTTTCCATATTTGGGTCAAATCCAGGTCCATTTAATGGTGACTGAGAGTTATTACAGTCTCACAATTGCTCCCTGACCTGTTGGGAATTAAGTGACTCTTAGAGACATGGATCCCATACACAAAAATGTCATTCCTTGGTCGATAAATGTTCTGAAAATTCAATTAGTTTTAATCCAGGTCATCAAATATTGCAAACAATATCTGATGCCCCTTGAAACTTTAGCAACTGGGGAAAAACTTTTGGAAATGCCTACAATTTGTGTTTTTGAAGTAATGTTTGATAAGGGTATTTAGGCATTTAGTTATTTAGGTGTTTGGGGGGTTTTTAGGTGGTTTTTTTTTTTTTTTTTTGTTATGGGTATGGTTGGATTCAGTGATCTAGGAGGTCCTTTTCAACCATGAGTATTCTGTGAAATTTGATTCTGTAAAATTGACTGACGAGGCAGTGTTGTGTAAAGAAATTTCAGAGCAACAGAGCTTCGGTTCATGGATCATATTGTCTGCATAAGAGGGCTCCTGGAGATGCACTCCAAACTAGTCTGACACAATGTAGACACAAGTAGTCTTTCCCCAGGTGACTGCTTTGCTGAGATTTTAAGAGTAGAAGCTTGAATTTATAAGATTTGATTTTTTTTTACATGATTTTTTTAAGAATCAGGTCCAAACTTAATTTCTCTCATCCTAGATATAATTTGCAGACAGAAATTATCCTTTTTATGTCCATGGAAAAAAAAAAAAATCAGATAAACAATTAAACCTTCTTTGCCCACACACATATATTTAAATTGCCTAGCTCTCTAAATCTTGTTGTTGCAGAAAGTACTGAATGGCTTTGAATAGCCAAGGGACATCTGATTTTGTGTCATTAAACTGATCTGTGTGCTTCACCACCAAGGTGATATCAGAAAAAAATGCATAATGCAACAAGTTGCATCCTAAACCTCTCTCGTGTGAACAAGACATGAATATGCTCAGCTTTACCTGTCACTGGTTTGTAGGTAGTCCCTTGCCTGCAAAAGCCAGCAGCCCTGACACTTCCAAATCATACTGCAACCAAGGTCAATGTTCAGCAAGGCTCTACCAAGCATCTCCTGCTTCAGTTACAAAAACTATCCTTTGCTTCAGCTTGCTGCTGAAGTAATAATCCACATGTTGAAGAAAGATCATGACTGGTCTAATTCAGCATCATCACATTCCTTGCAAAGGGAAATGTTGAAAGTTAAATTCCTACAGACAAAAACTCTGGAAGAGTTCACTCAGTGGGAAGATTGGAGGAAATCATACAAAGTCTTAATTCATGGCCCAAAAGTCCATTACAATGTGTTTTTTAATATAACAAAATATGTTGTTTCTACTGTGTTATTTGCATTTACTTTATTTAGGTTTGCTATGTATTGTACATGATAGTGTTAACTATTTGTCAAAAAAGATATTTAAATATACAAAACTAAATTAAAAAAAAAAAAACATATTACTAAATTCATCCTATAAAAAAAATTACCTAAAATACTACATTCTTACCAGATATTTTCCATTTTCATGACATTTACTTTACCTATCAAAGACGCGTCCTTCAAATATTTAAAATACTTTTCTTCTACTAACCACCACTAGAAGCAGAAGAGAAGACTGCTTCTTTGAATTAAGGAACAAAGTTAGAGTCAAAATTGTCATGCTAAAAAACACTCCAGTTGTCATAAATTTGAAACTAACCTGCGTGATAACATTTCTGTGACTCTGATCATTTGTACCTGCTGTGTACATGCAGCACTTGAAAATATAGGGCCTATTCAACTTCTACATAAAATAAGTCTTCAGAGTAGAGCAAACAAGAAAATAATAATACAAAATGGGTTGCTGAACTAACTCAGGTAAAAGACACAATAACAGATGCAGATGAAAGAGGAACCCACGTCTGAGCCATAACAAGGATGTACTAAACAAGATGCTAATGCTCTTGCATATAATTACATAATCTTCACTGGATATGACACCATTAGACTACTAATTTAGGGATATTTTTGAGAATTTTTATTTATTTCCCACTCTGTATATCACAAGGTTGTTTTTCAAGCATAAATACCTGAAAACTCCTGTGAACTATTGCAGGAATACAACTGTTCACCAGGGAGTGAAAAGTCAGTTATCTATACTACAACCAAGATGTTCAACTGAGGGACTAGAGAAGAAAATTCTAGGAACATCAACAGAAAGGTCAAAACTGTATTGATTAGCTATGGTTTCCTTTTTTTTAAGAATTCAAAAGAATTATAAATGCATAGTTTCAAACAAGGCTTTTATATACATTGAGTGTTGCCACAGCATGTCAACTTTTTTTTTTTTATTTAGGAATTATAGTTTGAACTCCTTAACTGTGATATCTAAGTAATAATCTGTAAACCCATTTATCCTGGTTTGAGTGAGAAAAGAACTAATTATGTTCAGTGATTTTACTTTTCAGTTCAGTTCTTCTAACTAACGGCACTGTCTGAAGTTAGCAGGCTGTTTTCACAGACAGTGTCTGCTGCAAGCAGTGATAACACCCCGTGTTTAGAGTTACTACCAAGGATTGGTGTGCAGAGCAAGGCCACTGCTGGATCTTGTGTAGCATACTGGGGTTGCAGGGAAGTGAAAGGCTGCACCTGCAGGGAGTGGATAGGGCAGGTGACCTGAAACTGACCATTGAGGTATTCCCACCCAGATAAGTCATATTTGGTATAAAGCAGAGGGATCTGGAGGGTCTATAGCTTGCTTGCTTGCTCTCTCTCTCTCTGGGGGCTTCGAGGCTCTTCTCCCCTCTTGGACCACTTTGTCAGCTTTGCTTGGCTTGGCTCAGGTCCTCTTTTGGTTCCTTCCTTGAAGTATCCAAGGAAGACTCTGTTCTGCCTTCGATCCTGATCTGTGTGTTCCTGATTCCGGTAACAGAATCCAGCTCCTGAACACAGCTCCCATCTGCTGCGGGGCCCAGTCCAGGACTCCCCTGGTACCTGCTCCACAGCATCAGTGGTGACAGTGACATAACTGACATTGTGGGACTTGGGTTCAGTACTGATTTTGTATATATTTGTACATATTCTATTTTTATTATTATTATTTTAATTTTCATTAAAGCTGATCTAGTTTCCTTTTCTAATTGCTGTCTCTCTCCCTTATTCCCTTTCTCTTCCCTTTTGGGGAGGGATGGAGGTTAACAGAGAGTGTCTGTTATTGGTCTAAGGGGCCACCCTGACCCTAAACCGTGACACCATTCTTGAAATATTTACCAAACATGCTTGACAAGCTTTACACTTTTTTTCTGCCTAAACCATGGCTGAATTTCAAATACATGTGAAGATCGGTCGTAAAGACAACAAGAGAAATATTTCTTTTCTATCTCCTAAGAAATAATTTATTCTATTATATCTATTAGATTATTTTATTAGATATTTGAGAGTAAATTCCTGGAAGGGAGAGAATTTAAGTTATGAACTGAAATTTTATATCTAAAGACTGGGCCAAAATGCAAAATAATGTTTCTGGTACTTTTGCAGGGAACTTTAATGCAGTACAGCATAACTGGAAATCACAAATTTAGACTTAAAAATTTTATGCTTTCATTTCAGAGGTATTATTGCATTGTCCTGAACATAGTATATATTGACCAAATAAGTGAATTTTATGAATGGGTGACAGTGGAAAGATCGCTTCCAGATTTAATGTGCAATGGTATCATAAACAGGCTTTTGCATAATTTTAAGAAAAACTTTTATTTATATCTGAAAACTGCCATCAAGCACAGGGTATAAGGGTAAGAAACAATGATATTTCCTCAGATACCTGTCCAGATTACTCTCCACTAGATTCAAAAGGGGGTTACAATGGATTTACAAACCTTCTTCATATAAACTGAAAATTCCCTCACTATATTAAAATTGTCCAGCTCCTAGAAATCTTAGTAAGAGGGGTGATATGGCACAGTGGCCTAAAAGTACCAACATGACAGCATTTGTAAGGAGATGTAACAATCTCTATGAGACTTCTACAGCTAGGGAAAGAAAGAACCATTGTTCAGATGCATTAGCCTTTCTTTAAGTGTTTTTGGGTTTTGGTTTTGGTTTTTTTGGCTTTGTTGTCTATTTTTTTTTCTAAATGCATTATCTGATGTCATGAAAAGTTCTTCTACAAATGTTGCCTTGCTAGGAGTATTCTTCATAACTCCTAATTTACAAGGAAAATTCTGTCTACAACTAAATCAGCCAGGTATTATTGCAAGTTTCTAATCAAAGTCCATACACTTATAAAACTCATCCCTTTATATAAATCTTGATTAATGTCTTTAGCATAGCAATACATGAAGCAGTTTGGCTATACAGAGCCGTGACAGCATAATTGTCTTCAAGAGAGCTTATATTGATTCATATGATTTTAGTAAGTAATTAGACAGATTTACCTCATAAAATGGAACAATTTCTAACAATATTGGTAGAAGATTTTTCTCAGTTGCCTTAAATTTTCAGATTAATTTGAGTCTCTTTAACCTTCCTTGAGTTCTTACACTTTCTTGGGTTCCTCACCCAATCTGTAGTTGACACTACAGATATTTACTGGTAATTATTAAGTGTTAGATAAAATGTAACTGTGAAAATGAAAATACATAGGTGGAACCTGGAAGAAAATGTGTTTTCACTGTACTTCTTTCATTTAGCTTTACTAAGACCTCCAGTCTATCAAAAATTTTTAATCTCTTATACTTTAAGACCTGTAAAATCTGGCAGAATTGTTTTTGACATATTGCATGACAACCTAGAGAGTGCAATAAGTAGGAGCTGGAATTTACTAGGCGTGATAAAAATCAACATTTGCAAAACCTCCAGTACTAAAATATTTACGGGCTTCCCTCATTTAGAATATGAAAAATCATTTCAAAACAGTTTCACTTGTACTCTGCACTTGATGCATTGCATAAATACAGAAGAAAAAATTTTAAAAAATTAAAATTGAATTGAAATGTAAATTGTTGTTCAAGCTACACAGTGTAATAAAAACCTTGTGATTATGATATTTTTAAAGGAACTTTGCTAGAGACTTGGAAACTCACATGGAGTTTAATCCAGGGGGACACTGCACTTCAAAGGAAGATGAGTGACTTACCAGCTTATAAATAGCCAGCACTCTTCCCCAGGGCACAGTACTGGGTCCAGCTTAATCAACATCTTCAGCAATGACCTGGATGAAGGGACAGAGTGCAACCTCAGCAAGTTTGCTGCTGCTATGCAACTGGAAGGAGTGGCTGATACAAACAAAAGTCTGTGCTGCCATTCAGTGACATCTGGACAGACTGGAGAGCTGGGCAAAGGGGAACCTAATGAAGTTCAACAAGGGTA
>JANHGN010009788.1:3509-21484 GCA_024605025.1 Megaceryle maxima
AAAATGTATGTGGTGATTCCCTCCTACCCCCAAATGTTAATGAAACTCTCATCCTGTCATAAACCATCAAATCAACTAGTCAGATTTCCAGTAGCCTGAGTCAATACTGATGATTGCTTTATAGCGAGACTTACATGCTCTGTCTTCTACCAAAGCTCATTTAGAAATTACAGCTGGGCTGCTTTCTGCTGCCCGTTATATCCACACTGACTTTTGTGAATGTGAGAAATGGCAGAATTTGGACCATTGGATATAGGGTGCTAATCAAAGAACTACATAATTTTTAGCAGGTAGCTTAAAATCCAAACTCAGGAGATGTATTCCAGAGCAGTGAACTCGCAGAGTGAAGGTGAGGGCAGAATCTGGCTCCAGCTCATTTAATTTAAAGTATTACTTCATGATTAATGCAGCTTAATGTTCAAATACTACAGGTATGTTCCAAAGTGATTTTTAACATTTGGATTGAAAGCAGGCTCTGGATAATGACTATTAAATATATTTGAAATGTCATATCTGTTTTATTCTGTGGTTTTCCTAACATGCTGTCCTGAGTCACAGGGGAATGAGCTGAGTGTATCAGAAGTGACACAGACTTACTTTGTGTATACAGCAAGTGGGAAAGAAGTTGCACTGTAGACAGTTGAGGTACCAAAAGAAAATTCATAATACCTTGGAGTTATTATACCCTTGTGATCTGTGAACACCAGATGTTCTAGTTGCCAGGTGCATCTAATGTTTTAAACTGAATAGAAGTGGTAATTGGCAGGCTAAGTAACCAAAATTCCAGTAACTGATGGCCAGTCCATTGAATATATATTACCGTGGAAAAAAAAAAAAAAAAAAAGAACAAGAAAAAAGACTGTCTGTACAAGGTCACTGTGAACTGATCCTCAACCCACCATTGAGCTGTGTCACAGAAACAGTTTAATTTTATGCCTATTATGAATTTGTGTTGCTATCAATTAGGTGAGTGGAGCAATACTTAAAATACAAAATTGATTTTAACAAAAGTGACACTAAAGGAAAGAGTTTAGGTTAGGGCACAACTGGAGATAATTTGATTTATAATTGATGCTTTAAGGAACAAATAACTTTCAATGACACTTGTTGAAGTAATGTCAACTTTTTTACTGTAAAATGTAATTGTCAGAATGCTAAAAAAAGCACATATTTTTTTCCTACTGACAAGTGTAATAGTTACTAAAGGACAGAAAATTATTCTTTCCTACCACCATGTAATGTCTCTATAAAGCAATTAATTCATGTATTGATGCTACTGAGTAGTAAAGATTCACTTGTAGTGTAAAATCCCTATGATTCCTTTTTTTTTGCAGTGTTCACTGTATAATATCAATAATTACTTTTTTTTTTTTTTTCCTGAGATCTATATAAAGCTAAAAGAGGAATTTCCTCCCTTAAAAAAGGTGTGTTGTGGTTTCTATAAGAGTTTTCATTATGACAGCTGTGGGAAATGTTAACTGTAACTCCTCATAGCACATACTGGTGTATCTAACATTGTTTTTGCTTTTTCTTGCTATATACAGGGTGTTTTGGATGTTTAGCTGGTCGAGCCAGTAGATTAGAAAACATTCATTTTTCCCTAGTGAACAACCTGTTCAGACATACTTATTGATACTATATTTTGTAGTTGTATCAACAAAACAAATACACAGTATGAAACAGGGGAGTTGATTTCTATTATTTCTATTTAGGAAAGGCCCAGACATAAAGTAGCTAGATAGGAAAATCTGATCCTCTTCACTATAATTTTTCATTACTAAAATACATTTTGTACTCTCCATCTCCATATCCCTGGAGTATATGTTATACAAAATTTGCATTTGGAATGTAGACACCACTTTGTGCCTGATCCTCTACTTCTGCCTCATGTAAAATTCCAACTGCGGACTTACAGAGAAATAGTAAAGGACCAGCCCTCTCTCTGGATGCACTATATTCTTAATCACTCCAGGAAACCTGTGTCTGGAAAAGTAGTTTGCACAGTTAGGAATCAAAGGTATAGCTAGTGGAAAAAAGATACAGAATCCAAATAGCTGTTTTATCATCTCCTTTCATTAGTCAATTCAGAAAAGCAGTTTTCTTCATTACCTCAGTAAGGGAAAGGTAAATGATTGTGTAAGTGTTCTCTAGTGAATATTCACTTCAGTTTTTACAGATATATTACTGAACTGTGATAATCTCACACTGTATAATTCACACGATAGAATCACTTTATTTGGTCTCATTTTCTCAGCAAGTGTTTAATGGCAGAATTCTCTAGCAGGAGCCTGTTATTAAAACTTGATGTTTATATATATATGTACATACATATATTATATATATGTACATACATATATATCTGTGGATATGTATACATGCTAAATACTATATTATTGGTTAGTACATACAACTGAGTCTATAAATATTTAAAATCAAATAAATAATTTATGTCTCAGTAAGATCCAAATTTTCTTACTCTTCTTAGGAGTTCATAATGTGGTGGTTTTTTTTTTTCCTTTGCTTAGTAGTAAGAGCTAGTAAAGTCAATAAGCTTTATGATTCCTTTACTTCTCATGAATAGTATATTATTCTACAGATAGCCCAATTTATATCAATGAATACCTGTGGAGTAAACAGTTACTTAGTGACTATGGATTTCACACTGACCCAAAATGACCAGCAGTTGAATAAAGTACTGACAGATATATGTGAGAGTGGTGTAATCTTGCCTCTCTTTAAGTGACTGATGTTAAAAATTAGCCACATGGTTTAACAACTTGTGGGTTTATTCAATACTTTGTATCATCCAGCTACATGCCACGGTTGCATGTGTTACTTGCATGAATCAACAAACTTCTTCAGTGAAATAAAAATTAAATGATTTAAACATTTGATAGGACAGCCAAGGATGCTGTGTACCTTCAGCTTTTATTGGTGCAAAAGACTTGCAGGTCCTTAGGGCCTCTACAAATAGACCATTTGTGATTTGATGTGTACATGAGGTTGATGTCTATGAAGACCAATGTTTAGTAACATACTGGGAAGTTAGAACAGTCACACTTCATTGCTTTTAACTTCAGCAATTGTATTCTTAACTTCCTTTAGAAACAGTGCTTTCAAATGCAAGTATGTGAAAAATATTTAAATATAGGCCAGTGATACACAATTCTCATTGCCAGATTCAAAATTACGTGTGATCTTTGAATCACTTAAGGTCCAAACTATTCATTTTTACTGGGGAGAAAAAAGAGGAAAGCTGTAGAAAATGCAAACTACATGGCTGAAAGAAGATTTCTGTTCACTCTAGACCTTAAAGACTATTGAACAAATTTTGTTTATCTCATTCTGGTGAGTAAATCAAGCTGACCTACTCACCTGACTAAAAGAAACAGAATTTTGCTTTATTTTAAAGAGCAGACATTAGAAAAAGAAATATAATGTAGAAACACCTACATGTATGTTTATCCCATCAAAAAGTTCTGCACTAATCAGTTTGCCTTTCCTGTGATTAAAAAGTTATGATTTCTTCTTGTAGATTTTGAATAGATAAAAGAGTGGATGGATAAAGGGAAACAAATATATTCTTTAAACAAACAGGTTCTGGAAATAGGTTTCTCAAAATGAAATGACATTACTGTAGAAAACTATCTACATATGCAAGCAGTGTTGATCATCCAAGAGGTTATTTGTTATACTTGTGGTGCAACTTGAAGAGGTTTGTAAATATATCAGGAATGAGACAGGCATGAATCAAGAAAATGGTGGTCAGAGTTTTTGCTAAACAATAGTGAAAAAAGAATGACTGTGTGGCAAGAAGCTCTCAAGCTGGGAATCCTCATAGCTGCCCTAATAGGTGGTCCTGTAGCATCTTAAGATAAAGTACAGATCATTCTTAATACTTCAGACACCTGATGTTTATGTTGTGTCAACAGATTACTGTCAAGTCCCAGTGCAGCTTCATCACCAGTTGTCTAGTAGTAGCTAAGAAGATAGAGTCCTCAGGGGAAATAAAAAATATAAGCTGTATTAGTACTGCTCTGTCTTTAGACATACTATTCTGTGCTTACTTTGGGAAACTTCAGCTCAGAAATTTTAAGATTGCAAATAGAAGTCTGCAGCTGCTGCAGTATAAGAAGCAGCTTTCTTCACAGAAGTTGCCTTTATTCTCAGTGATTTCAGCTCCTATCTGAAAACAGAGGCATACATTTATTTATTACTTTTATATATATATATATCTTCTGCTGTAAATAAGAATATTACTCTCTCTCAGTAGAACTAATAGAAGTTAACATTTTGCATCAAGAGGTTACTGGGGCAGTTTTACACATTTACAAGTTTGCAGGTTTGTACGCTGTAATTCCCAATCTTTGCAGCTGCATATTCTAGGGCTGTATCTAAGGACACTAAATTGTCATCAGATCAAACTCCAATACTACCTGATTAAGATGCATTATGGTAGTTTTTACAGTGTTTTACAAGGTTAGGTGTCTTGCAAAATAACTCCTGTGAATGTTTGTGTTGTATAAATGCAGTCTGCAGTTAGGATGATTTGTCTTATGTCATCCTGTAACTTTGGTTTTACTTATTCAATGAAGTCAATACCAAGGTTGTCTGTGCAAGAATTTCAGAACAGGATCTTTTCTATATTTTCATGAAGCATTATTTCATTTTTCATCAAAATACACTGCACAGTACTGCGACACACAGTACATGTATTTGAGGACTGCACTTGCAACATACTGCTCACTGTGGCATCCACCCTTGCTGCTGAAATAGGCAGAGGGAGCAAAATTAGGCTCCCATTTTGTGTTACATGTGCTCTGAACTTGATCTTGAGCTCCTTGATGGTATTCTTTACAGCAATATTATTTCAAAAGGATCATTCCTGGTATATAGGTCCAAATGAGACCTAAAGGACTTTCTAAGATGAAATGCTGTAATATAAAAAAATAAAAATCATAGAAAACAAAACAAAAATTTAAGAGGCTTAAGTAGAATATTGATATTGTGAGAAAATTGTATTGTCAGAATATAAATTCTTGTTAAACAGTAAATTAGGAATAATAATGTCTCTGTAGAAGTTGCTGTTTTATAAAGTATAACACTTCAAGAAAGTTAGTGCGGTTAAAATTTCATTTTAAGGTATGAAGAAAATCACGCAGGTTTTACTGGATCGCATCTCTCATCAGCTCTTAAAGTTGTCTGAGCCTTCCTCATCTTGGTGCTCACTGTCACTACCTAATCCTAAATGTGAAAATCCACACACATTTGTGATTACCAGTGCAATTTTGATGACTGATCCTTTGAAGAGTTATCTTCTAGCAACATATTTGTTCAGGTTTTTGTTATCCTTACCCACACTGACAAAAAGGCCTATTCTTACTCATATTTCAGTTAATAGCATAATTTTGACTTCATTAATGATTTCAGTGGTTCAAGAGTAAGTTGTGACTAAGAGCCTTACGGAGTGCAGCTAAGAATAGTATGATTGGGTTCTTGGTTTTTAGATTTCAGCTTTTTTGTGATATTTTCTTACAGCTTCTTTGCAAATAATTAAGGGGACTAGAATTTAGAATATTTTGTAACTATGATGTGAAATGTAACATAGAATCATAGAATTGTTTTAGTTGGAAAAGACATTTATGATCATTAAGTCCAGCCATTAACACAGCATGATCAGGAGTGAAGCTGAAAGAAGAAATCAAAGACCCCATTGAAAATATTGCCGAACATATATTTTCACATATTCTCATATATTTTTGAAGTGTGCATAATATAACATTATTGTTAAACAAATATTTGTGATGGAAAAATATCATTAGGTATATGTAAAATATTTGCCAATATCACCTGATATGAAGGAAGCATAGATATAACCCAGCTTCCATAACGAGGCAAAGATGTCATAAAAAAAAAATATATATTCTTCACAAGTCACAACATTTGTCTGTAAAACCATTGGAATTTTGTTTTTAAATTAAAAAAAAATCTTCCTTCCTTCCTTCCTTCCTTCCTTCCTTCCTTCCTTCCTTCCTTCCTTCCTTCCTTCCTTCCTTCCTTCCTTCTTTTTCCTTTCCCTTCCTTCTTTCCTACTATCTGTCTGTCTGTTTTTCTTGTCTTTCTTGCCTGTCTTTCTTGCCTGTCTTTCTGTCTTTCTTTCCACTACCTACCTTCCCAGGAAACATTAACATACTGAGTAATATTTACACATATGTTTTTAAAGATCCTGCTCCTTTTCTCTTTGTTTAATTGTTTCTACAAAAGCTAAAATGCCTTGTCAAATTAGTTTTAGGTTTCACTATGCAAGACACAGATTCTACATATAAAAAGTGTATGTATATGTGGTGGTGTTTTCTTTCTGAAGAAAACACATAGGATGCATGGTGGAGGTCTTCAGAGGTGTCTTCAACACTGAGGAGTACCTGCATCCACAAATAAAAGACATTTTGACACTAGTACTCGTATTTTCCAACAGGTAAGAATTTTCTGTGAAAAGAACTTAAACAATGATTTGTTGACTGGAGCAGAAACATAGCTCTGTTTTTATCTTTAAAAGTATAGAAGCAATCCTTTGATGTCAAAAGGTCAGAGTAGAACAGTTGGGACAAATTTTTGCAGCAGATAGTTTGAGAGCTTTATCCTTTCAATTGTATCTCTACTTCAGCTGTAAGAAGCAGAAAAATTAATGCTAAAGGGTTCAAAAACATAGAAGACAAGTGAAAATCTCAGGGGACTGACAGCCTTTACCTAAATAGAAGAAAAAAAAAAAGGAAAAAAGAAAAAGATATTAGGAAGAGACTAGCAAAATGATTTTTGGGAAAAGTTCTTTGAGTTCAAGTGGTTTATTTGTTATGTTTTTAAGGGGGCAATGGGGAGATTAACTAGTTGCTGCTTTTGCTGATATGGTGAGATGAAATGGAGTAGTATACAGCCTGTCATAAATCTTAGACAAGGTGTGTTCTAAATTCTAGTAATATATTTGTCATAGTCTTTTTAGTGCAACCTTTGTTTTTCAGTCTGCTGTAGCCTTTTTTTTTCTTTTTTTTTTTTTTTAGGAGAAGAATATTCTGGATTAATTACTGTAAATTCTGAGAAAGAAAAAATAGATAAATTATTAAGCATTTTATAAAAAATACTCCGTATTAACTACTACATTCAAGAATGAGCAAATTCATATGAATGTGCCTCTTAATTAGGATATTAGGCAGTGCTTTAAATAACATTCTTGAGCAATCATATATTTTCTAGCTAAATCCCAAAAGCTACTGATACATTTCCTACTTATTAAAGTCACATGAGAGCCATCTCTTTCTTCTACTGAATTGCTTCCACTAGTTAGTGGTGCTACCTGTACAGAAAGTGTAGCAGAAGATCATTTCAGCTGACTTGCTTGAGGTGAGGGTAGCTCCTTTTTTTTCACTTGGTAATGTGTCCTCAAAATTGAGGAGTCCTTCTACATATAAAGATATAACTGTATAGCTTCAGCCAATTATTAGTGTTACTTGTACAGAGGAACAGCATAAAGATCAGTTTGCATCTCACTTTTGTGCAGTGAGGGACTATCTCCTCTTTCAGCTTTCAGGACAATCAGTCCCATGCCCATCTATTTTCAATTTAGTATGCTATAAGTGATCTAGGAAACTAAAAGCTTTCAAATGAACAGGTTTTTATTTTAGCCATGAATCTTTCTACTGGCTTTGTGTTATGCGCATCAGATCAGAGATCCTCTGTTTCATAAAATACTTTTGCCCATAATAGAAATGTTTCTAATTGCATCCTGTTCCCTGGTTGTGTGCTGACGTCTCCATGGCACACCAACTCTAAAGGCGAAGGGAAAAGTCTTGTTGCAAGATACAAAGGCATAATTTCAGATGTGTGGGTGGGACCTCTGATGGGTGCATTTTAAGTTCTTGCAGTGATAGGCATGCTAAATTAGTTTCAGGCAGTGTTTCTGACCATCTATTGATACATGTGTGACACGCTTGTATTTGCCTGTTCTAGTTCTAGTGACACTATGATTACTGGTATTTGCAGTCCTTGCCCTGGAACACTTCCAGGCAGTTTTATTGTATTGAAATGGCTCTTACAGTTCATTGAGCATCCAGCATAACACTGCTGAATATGATTGGCGCGTTTGCATATATTTATTCAAAAAAAATCAGGCAGTTAAACTGCATAATTATGGGAAAACGAATCATAACAATAAAAGACCATTTAAGTTAACAAGCTTTGTGATCAAAGGATAAATACAGGTTGGATAAATGAGACTCTAGATGTAACTAATCTACATAAATAGACTTTGTTCTGATTAGAGGAAAGGAATATATTAAAATAATTTAAAGGTGTTAAAAAAGCATTTTACTTCAGAACTTTTATAATGTCTAGTTTCATTTCATAATTTTTAACATTTCTACTAAATAAAAATAGCTATGTTCAGTGATAAACTACTGTTAAGTTTTTATTTCTTGATTAACAAAGTTTACAGTGCAAAGAAAGTCTAAACTAACACAAGTAAACAAAAGTAATAATTTAAGTTTTCATTCGTTTAGATGCGTTGTGTGTCAAAAACCTTAGACATTTTTTAAGTTCTTAATTTAAAAAAATATTAATATTGCAATGTTTTTTGATTGATATTTAATTAAAGAAAAACATTAAAGGGAACATTTATAGGACAATTTCTTGTTTACTGTCTTTATCAGCAGAGAGCAGCCTTTGTAGTGTTTGAAAGCTGGTGCATTAAAAATCAATTTCAAGTCTTCAAAGCTATAAACTTTTGCTTGCTTTGTAGATATATACTGTTTTTAAAATCATTGGAAGCACACTTGACAAATGAATTAAAAACAAAAGGTAAATAATAGTTTCATAAAAATTTGAAGGATTTTAATGAATTTTTAATAATAGCTAAAGGAATTTTTATAGAGAGCAGACATGTGAATCACAATTTGTAGCTTTTAAATGCATAATTTTTCCTAAAGACAGTTATATATATTATTTTATTAATAGAATTTTGTTTTGAACTTCTGTTGGTGTTATTCTGCTGTCTTTAATGAATACCATGATTCAAACACAGAACATGTCAGTCAGTTTCTTTACTTACTATATTTCAGTCTTGCTCTTTGCTGATTGCTAAGCAACCACTTATGGTTAAGATTGTTTAGCTACAACTCAGTTTTTAAAAAAAGGTGAGCTGAAGTGGGCTAAACAAATTTTCATTAGTTCTTAATGCAAATATTTAAATTCTATAAAAATTTAAAGATGAAAACCAAATATTGTTTTAGTAATGCTCCTCAAATTCAAGGTTTGGGCTTTGTTCCTACCAGTATTGAGGAAGACTAGTTTTCCACAAATTAGAAAGAGCAGGATCATGTCCTTAATCAGTGCATAAGTAATTCTGAGGCCTATGGAAATGAACTTATATTGCATTATTATGTCTTTCAAGGCATAATCCTTAAAACACTTATTCAGTGCATATTCTAATTTAGGTCAATAACACCACTGAATTAAATAGATGGCTTACAGGAATGGAGTTGCTGATGTGCATAAGTATGTACAGAATTCAGCCCAGAATCTGTGAGTCGGTGTTAGCTGAACTGCTCCCTGTTGCTTCTCTCCTTTGCTTTAAAAAACACTGCAAAGCTGCAAAAGCTGTTCATTTCACTTATCCTCCAAATGCATTCCCTATTACTCTATTGAGATAGTCCTGATGTGTGAATATTTAATATTTTTACTTTTTCGCACAGACTTGTGTAATTTGATATGCATATTTGAAGATCATAAAAACAATCCTGCTTTGATGATCATGAGCAAGATTATCCAGCCACAGCTTTAAAGTACCAAATGTGTTCTTTTCTGATCTCTCCATCATTTCAGTGGTTCAAATGTCAATAAGAATATAGTGGAATTTATAGTGCTTGGGAAATAATTAATTTAAAAGCCTTTAAAAAATGGTAGTCACAATGTCTTAGAAACTACTTAGATTTCCAGACTACATGTCAGAGAATACAATTATTTGTATGAATGCATATGTGCAGATATGTAGATAAGAGAGTAGCATGGATTCAAATGAACTACCTAGCTGGATAAAAGGGATTTTTAATGACAAATGTGTTTTTTTTTTTTTTTTTTTTTTTTTTCTTTTTTAATATATTGTGTAAGATCTGTACACAGCTATGTAACAGTGTTTTGGAAGATGCTGTCAATTCACACATTGTGCTGCAACCTAGACAGCATCAAGTTTAGAGACAAATGCTGTTGTCATTTTTTTCCTGAGGCAAGTGTATAGGTAAGGAAGGAACTCATTTTCCACTTCATGGTGGAAGTTATACATCTTGCTTAAAACTGTGTATCCTGCTATCAAACTTCAGGACTGAGAGTGATGATGAAAAGGAGGTATAAGTCATGTGACACATAAGAATAATCAGCACTCAATTGCTTCCATCAACTGTGATAGGTATTAGAAAGCACACGATAATTTGCATGTCATAGCTCTGAGGCAAGGAATGTATCAGTCAGCCTTATAGCCACCTTCTTCTCTTAAAAAAGAGGGGGAAAACAAAATGTTTTATGTTATTTCTTTCAATGCATAGTCTTTAAAGTAGAAGTATTTGGCTGTTCAAACCACCAATAGCTTTTTATTCAAGCCTAGTGGGAAATAATATTGCAAGGGTCAGAAGTATCTGGATTTATTATTTTATTATTTATTCATTGACCACCATATATATGAACTTTCCTCACAGTGTATGTCTCATTACTGCAATAATGTGATAATAATGAAATAATAATTCCTTCAAGAGTGAAATAACTAATTTTAAATCCTTTCCCGTGTTCATTTTTTTCAAACAGGCTTCCAGAATTTTGAAGAAAAATTTAATTTCAGTTTATTTAGTATATATGTAGACCACACACACTATTTTTTTCATTCCCTGATACTGGCAAAAGAACCTTAGGAAAGAGTAGCTCAATTTCCAGTTTTTGACCTACTTGTTACTCTACTTCAATGAAAGTAAAGCAAAAGAAAGATGTTTCTATTAAGCACATGCAAGCTTCAGGAATTTTGGTTAGCATTGGCAAAGATCTTTAGATAAATTACTTACAGTCATACTGATCTTGCCAGTGAATGAAGAAATAAGCATACATGTTGAATAGCTGTGGGGGGAGAAGTCTTTAGTTAAAGGAAAGGTTTTGCTCTGTTTTAAAATTTGAGCCATAGGTTTTCTATAGTATTTTATAATAAAGACAATTACATAGTAATTTGGGTTAGAATGCATGCCCAGTTCCCCATCTCAAAACCCAATTTGTTACTACCTGTGGCTATTTCTATTAAAAAAGAAACATAATTACTATGAGTCTCAGCAGTCTAAGAGTAAATTTTTGCAATTACAATACCTCCCTTGGGCAGATGTGTGAAAATGGCAGATTAATTCCTGCCAGTATCTGTCTGTTCCTTGCACATTCTTAAGATTGCTGGTAGCTTGGATTATCATTATATTGATGCTGTTATGCTGTGGTTAAGGATAAAGCACCAATCCTATTATAAATCTTTAAGAATAGGGCTCTATACCATTACCCTGTAAAGTCTCTGCACTGAAGCTTGATATACAAGGCCCTAGGAGTAAGATCCTAATTTTGTTTTCATGGAATGAGTTTTCTCCAGATCTTAGCATATTTTAAAAGGGTATTTAGTATTTTATTACTTTAAGCCTGAGAAGAGTTAAAGAAAAACAACCAACAAACCCAAGTTCACTTATTCTTAGAAATTTGCAGTGAAGTTAATAAAGTTGCATGTGAACTAAAGGTTCTATAGTAGTCCCTTTGTTTTTTATGGCTTTTTTTTTTTTTTTTTTTTTTTTTTTTTTTTCCAAAGACACAATGGTGTGTTTATTTAGAAAGAATCACTCATAAATTAAGATGGTCTTGAAATTATGTAAATCAATAACTTTCCTTGGAAATAATCTAATTCATGTCCTAATGAGCTTTACTAGCTGAAAAAAAAAAAAAATATATATATAGTTTTGAGGTTGTATGTGTAGAAGAATTACATGCAAAGGCTATGCTCCTGGAGATCACTCTGCAGCTAAGCACCTAACTCCATGTTGAATTCTAGTGAAGCTGGAAGTTGTTGTGGCTTCATGTGGGCTCATGATCCACCTGCAGGGAGCAGCACTAGTCTGTGTTACATATTATCCAGTTTGAACATTCAGGAAGAGTAGTATGAACAATTTGAACAAGTTTTGTTTTTTCCCCTTTGCATGAATTTCTGTTTGGAATGTCTTGCACTGTACCTGTCATATTTTCATGTCTTTTCCCATTTTGAAAGAGACTTCACACACACTTCTGAATTTGGCTTGGGGCTTTTGTGATGTGGACATTATTTAGAGAAGGTTGCATTAACTATTTTCTGTGATAGTTCATTACTTAAATAAATAAATGAAAATATATATGCATCCTGCAGTTGTCATTGTATCCACTCTCTTTTGAAAAAAGTGTCCACAGGTTGGGTGAGCATCCTGCTAATTAGATACAGAGGCAAATCCATAATTTAATCACAGTATTCTGAATAGCCCCTCAGTCAAATGTTAACATTCATGTTCAGTCCCTTTTCTTGGCAAAACTTGCAGCAGTGTACTGGATGTTGACAAACCAACACTGGGTTGCAACATAAAGATGACTTTTCACAATCCTGGAATCTTTACAGAGAACAGTTCTTATGTGGATCTTCTTTATTTTAACAGCAAAATCTGATTTCAGAGTCTCAATACAGAAAACTGTAATGAGAGGGGTAATCCAGAACATTTATTTTTTTTAAGCTGTTAAGAATTTACAAATCAAAGTCAGTCCTTAAATACATATGAGTGTACCTGTGGCAATCACTACATAAGTAAGCGTGTTCTAGATAAGGTGATCCTATTGAGAAAGATAACTATTTTTTATGCTTGGTCCAAATTAACTAATATTGAGTCCTCCAGTAGGTTCACATAGAAGTGATGGAGTTGGAAATGGTTATATAAAGCCCTGCAGATGCAAGGTCTTATTTTTTTTCTGTCCAATCCTACTTGACCACTGCTATTATATTCATGGTGCATTTCATCAAACTTTCCATTTTATGAGATGCCTCATCACTGGCACATGACTATTATGGCTTTAAAATATATTTAGGGACAGAACCTCTTCCTAAGTTTGTGCAAACCTAAATTATTTATTTTATGTCACAAATAATAAATCAACTCATCACTATTTTACAGTTGCAAATCTCCTTGCACAGGCATGTGAGGCTATAAAGTTTGATGATCTACTGTTCTGTAATAAATTCAGCCACTATTTTGGCAGCATATGTGGTGGTGTGTCTTTCTAGGGCTGAGAGGAAATAATTATGCCAAGGTATTTATGTGAAAATAGGGCTTTGTATTCTGTCACAAAATGTCAATAGAAAAACTTGTTGGGGATTTTTAACAAAATGTTGAAATAGAGTTGCATGAACTAAATAAGAAATTAGACAGAGGGTAATATTGTAAGTTTTAACATCTGTGATTTTTTTTCCTAATTCATAAGTTATTTATGGGAATCATTGCTTTCCTGGAAAAGGATTTTAGGAAGAGAAAGGGGATAAGTTTGAAGCTTTAAAGGAAAGGAGGTGATCTAGATTTACATCTGTTCTTCTGACCATCACCTTGGAAGAAAGCGTCAGCCTTCCTCTGTGTGTTATCTGTGCAGGCAGTGTGGCTTCATAACTAAGTCCTGCTTTATTACTAATTTTTTTCACTCTGTAGGGAAGAAACAGAATGGAGTCTTGTGCCACATAGAGTGTTTGCTGCCTAGATAATCACCTTTCCCTGTCACTGCCATTACAACTCTGTTTTAATGCCATCCATAGAGAAGACCATATGCTGGGATAAAGGAATATTACATTTAAGAGTTTTTTCTCATTTTCATCACTATTATAATCTTCTTCCTGCTCCTTTGCAGCTTTCTTCAGCATACAACATATGTATCTGTGGGAATGTAGCACACTATGTAAAGACTCGTTTAGCCTGTAATTGAAGTAAGCAGACTGATCCAAGGGCTATTGAAACCAATTTGAAAACATCCATTGATTTCAGTGGACCTCAGGTCATGGCTTGTGAGAGTTTTATTGTTGCCTTTAGTGAGAGTATGGGTTGGACAGAAGAAGGTAAACATAGTGGATAGATGTTAACACAAACTTTACAGATTTAAAATAACCAGTGTCTCTGTTTCCTCTTACTAAATATCATGAGTACAAAACAGTTTGTCAGTGTTAAAAGGACATAATTTGATCTCCACCATATAGTACTGCAGTGTTTATAAGCTTTTATCTGTTCAGAAAACTTTTGTGATATGTTGCTCTTAGAAACAGAAAAACAGCAGTGGTAAGAATTGGACAAATTCTGCAACACTTACTGGCCTCACTGGGAATTCCTACTGCGAAAGAGCATTCAGATATGTCTCCAAATTAAAAATTCTGAGAAATCAAAATTGCGTTGTGAAATCTGTGTGAAAGAAAGAAAGAAAGAAAGAAAGAAAGAAAGAAAGAAAGAAAGAAAGAAAGGGTTGTTTTCATACAGAAAAAGGAGAGAAAAATATTTTAAAATTATTACATACTTGGATCATCTCCTTAAATTTCAAGGCACTATTTAAGTTTCTTTCTAATTTTAATGTCTTAATTTCCAGACTGCTTATTTAGCACATAGATTGTAATGAAAAATAAAAGACAACCCAAATGCTAAGATAAACTCCGAAACATATTGTTATTTAGATTTCATGTTATGATATTCTTAGAATAATCTGGATATTGTGGTAAGTGCAGATTTCATTCTAGAAGCTAATTATAATTGAGCCTGTTATGCAGTAAATATGATATCTGTTAGGAATACTAAGGTAGACTAAACTTGCTGGGAGTCATAGATAAAAGGTGTATTAAAGCATTTCAAATTCAATCATTAGGTTTCATTGCACCCATCTGCTACCAGAAAATATAATTGTCAACCTGGTTCATTGACCTTTAACTGTCATTTTGGACCATGTGTTTTAAATTAATTTTTTCAAGTTAGACCGAAAGAGTTAATTTGATAAGAGAATCCCAGTGCATTTTAATACAATTATTTTTTCTTCTTTGTTTTTTTTTAAAGCAAAAAGTTTTTGGTTTTGTTTTTTAACATAATCAGGTTTAATGGTCTGTCATATATTCTGCTAATCCAGTTGAAGTAGTTATCTAATACTAAATGTGGTTAAAAGCAACTAATGTTCAACTTCATTAAGGCTTCTATAGAAGGCTTGCTGAAATTCTACTTTTTTTTTATGCACAAACTAGTACCTCTTATTAATTATTTTCAGGGGGTTGTGTTAGGCTGGAGTTATACTTACAAGCTTCAGTTCCACCAAAATTATACAGGGCAGTAGTACA
Source organism: Megaceryle maxima (assembly GCA_024605025.1). Lineage (NCBI taxonomy): Eukaryota > Metazoa > Chordata > Aves > Coraciiformes > Cerylidae > Megaceryle > Megaceryle maxima. The sequence goes on from JANHGN010009788.1 coordinate 18,928, forward strand.
AGGGCTAAATATGCATTGAGATTGTGGAGTGCTTTGTATTTTGTTCCTAAAATCTGTTTTGTCTCTTTCCTTTTATTTTCTGGAGGAGGTATTATCTTGTGCAGTTAGGGTGGAGTGCATACATCTCTTTGCTGTTCTATATGTGTGGCACAGAAGTAGACTGTCTTACAGAATAACAGTGTTACTTGGAGCAAGAGGAAACAATGTGATAAATGAGGAAGATTTAATGTTTTCTCAGCAGTGGTAAACAATTATACTGTTCTGACATCTGAAGTTTATGTAATGGAAAAAAGTGATTACACATGTTTCTTTACACAACAGGATACAATTCCTGAAATATTTATGTAATATAGAGACAGATGTATGTAACCTAACCTTATAATCCCATTTCACAGCTTTCCCAAATATGAGAGCTTGATAAATAGGAAGCCGATTATATTGACAGTATAACTCCATTAATAGGATTCAGATTTGCCTTATTGACAAGCCAGTACTGTTAATATGATCCAGTATATTAAATTGACAGGAAAACTGGAGCAATAGAATGTATCTGCAGCCTAATTGACAAGGAAGCTCTTTCAAAAGGTTCTTAATGTGTTTTTTATTGACAGAATAGCTTTAGTAAGTACATATCATTGGTGAACAGTGTAAATATATAGGATGCAACTGTACTAGCAGATTTGGGTGAAACAGTTATTCTGTTTTCTCATATTTCCATCCTTACTTTGATACAAGTTGCATCAAGCTCTGGTAAGATCTTCGCAAATTCCTCTTAAAGAACCAGTGTAACTACACTGTTCACAGACTTTTGACAAATTGTGAATTATTTTAAATGTGTTCATCATTTTTAAATGAATAGAGGTGATACAGAGCAATGCAATAATGTGTCATGAATTTCATTATGTTTATTTATTGACACTGTGATAGCAGAAGCAGAGCTATTGTACTTTCAGCTCAAGCTCTTTATGTAGTGTGATGTTTGGCACATCTTCCTATGTTCAGATCTTGCACCTTCTCCAAAATGTAGTTCAACTTAAGAGCTCATATTAAAATTATTTTTTCCTAGTCTCATTTGACAGCTTTTCACGTTATCTTTCCAGACTATGATAATTTCATTAGATGCTTGTATTTCATGTTTCTCCAGTGCAAATGAATATGAGGCTCAGAAACCTGAAACCATTGTGAAAAAAAGCAACAATTTGAGTTTGGTCCAAAAAATCTTAATTCCCATTTCAGTAGAAGGAAGTTTTATTTTCAGCTTCCACACTTTTTCCTTGTCCCATCTTTCTTTGAGAGAGAAGTGTGCCCTTGAACACATATCCTGCATCTGCTCTGGCAGGGGATTTGAAGGTTCTTCCCCACTGATGAAGAAGCAAAACTGTTCTTGAAAAGCTTTGGTCTTTTATTCCATATAAAAAACCACAACCTGATCAGGACTGGTCTTACCCCACCTTTGGCATGTCTTTCAAGTCTACTTTTTTGCTAGGGTCACTTAAAAATATGTCTGTCTATAGTGAGCTTTTTAGCTTCTTCACTCTTTAAGCTCAGTGCAACCATCAATGAGGTGAGAGGAAACCTGACTGGGCCTTAAGACTTCTAATCCTTGCACTGTGTTAAATTTTTTGTGTCTTGTACATTGCAGAGAAAACTCTTGTAAAACTAAGAAATAATTGATTTTATTAAGTCAATAGTACAAACTCAACTCAAATATCTGCAGTACTTTAATATGAAAGCTTAAGCAATAAATCAACCAGATTTTTTTTTTTTTTTTTTTTTTTTTTCTTGGTAACAACTATGGTACTTGCTAAGAGAAAATAGTACATGGCAGGGGGAGGGGGGAAGCATGTACTATATGGGGACAATCTGCATTCCTTCACTTACAGGAAAGGCTGTTCGTCTCTGTCTTCAGAGTTTAACTTTTCAGAAATCACTCTGTGCGTTTCACTGAATAGCACAGGACCTATTTCCCTCACAGTGTTGCTTTTCTTATTGAAGGGAAAGAGAAAACATGAGCCCCTAACACTCTTCAATAAAGAGTACAGCAGCCTGGTGAAAGATACTGCCTTGTGCATCTGACTGTTTTTGTTGCCCTGTGTTTTTAATGTGTTTTTGAAGAATGTTACATATGTTGGAAATTCACATAAACACACTGTAGGTCTCTTGACACCAAAATACACATTTTGCAGCAAGTGTGAACTTCCCAAATATGTACATGTCGTATAAATTATGTCTCAAAAACATTTTCAAGAGATGGATAGTGGAGAGCATGTATTAGGACAAGATTTGTTAGAACAGCCTATTTAATTTTGTCCTTGAAAAGAACTTATCAGAAGTTTGTGCCCAGGTGTTTGGGGTGTGGTTTGTTTTTTTGTTGTGTTTGTTTGTTTGTTTGTTTGTTTTTTGTTTTGTTTTGTTTTCCTTTTTGTTTGATTGTTTGTTAGTTTGGTTTTTTGGGAGGGCATTGTGGGGTAGGTTTTTTTGCTTGTTTTGTTGTTGGCTTTTTTTTTTTTTTGGTTTTTTTTTTTTTTTTTTTTTTTTGCTTTTTGGCTATTATATT
>JANHGN010009788.1:52291-62557 GCA_024605025.1 Megaceryle maxima
TTTTGTAAACAGGCCCTCTCCAGTCTTTTTATAAGCTCCCTTCAGGTACTGGAAGGTGGCTATTAGGTCTCCCTGGAACCTTCTCTTCTCCAAGCTGAACAATCTCAGCTCCCTCAGCCTGTCCTCGTAGGTGAGGTGGTCCAGCCCCTGAGCATCTTCGTGGCCCTCTTCTGGACCCACTCCATCAGGTCCATGTCCTTCCCGTGCTGAGGGCTCCAGGGCTGGATGCAGTATTCCAGGTGAGGTCTGCCCAGAGCAGAGCAGAGCGGTATAATCACCTCTCTTGATCTGCTAGCCACACTTCTTTTGATGTAGCCCAGGATGCAATTGGCCTTCTGGGCTGCAAGCACACACTGGCTGCTCATGTCCAGCTTCTTGTCTACCAGCAACCCACAAGTCCTTTTCTGCAGGGCTGTTCTCTATTGACTCTACCCCCAGCCTGTATTGATAGTGGTGATTGTTCCAGCTTAGGTGTAGGACCCTGCACTTGCTCTTGTTGAACCTCGTGAGGTTCACTTGGGTCCACCTCTCCAGACTGTCCAGGTCCCTCTGGATGACATCCTGTCCCTCTGGTGTATCAAAAGCACCACTCAGCTTGGTGTCATCTGTGAACTTGCTGATGCTGTACTCGATCCTGCTGTCTATGTCTAGCCCCACTACGGAGGGCTACAGGGATGATTAAGGGACTAGAACACATGCCTTATGAGGAAAGGCTGAGACACCTGGGGCTCTTTAGTCTGAAGAAGTGAAGACTGAGAGGGGATTTGATAAATGTTTATAAGTATATGAGGGCTGAGTGTCAAGAGGAAAGGGACAGCTTCTTCTCACTCGTGCCCTGTGATAGCACAAGGGGGAATGGATGTAAGCTGGATCACAGGAGGTTCCACCTTAACATGAGGAGGAACTTCTTTACTGTAAGGGTCACAGAGCACTGGAACAGGCTCCCCAGAGAGGTTGTGGAGTCTCCTTCTCTGGAGATCTTCAAAACCCACCTGGATGCGTTCCTTTTTGACCTGTGGTCAGACTCAAAGATCTCCAAGGTCCCTTCCAACCCCTGACATCTTGTGATACCTGTGATACCTATGTCATTGATAAAAATATTAAACAAGACAGGCCCCAGTATGGACCCCTGAGGGACATCACTTGTCACTGCTCTCCATCTGGACTTTGAGCCATTGACCACTACCCTCTGGATATGGCCATCCAGACAATTCCACTGAACAGTCCACCCATCAAATCCGTATCTCTCCAACTTGTCGAGTAGGGTGTTGTGGGGGACCGTGTCAGAGGCCTTGCAGAAGTCCAGATAGATCACATCCACAGGTCATCCCTTGTCCACTGATGCAGTCACTCTGTCATAGAAAGCCACTAGGTCAGTCAGGCAGGATTTCCCCTTAGTGAAGCCATGCTGGCTGTCCTTGATCAGCTCCCTGTTGTCCATGTGCCTTATCAGGCCTTCTAGGAGAATCTGCTCCATGATCTTCTCAGGCACAGAGGTGAGGCTGACAGGTTGGTAGTTCCCAGGGTCTTCCTTTCTACCCTTTTTGACTATAGGTGTAACATGTTCCTTCTTCCAATCACTAGGGACTTCACCTGACTGCCATGACTTCTCAAATATTATTGAGAGTGGCTTGGCAACTACATTGGCCAGTTCACTCAGAACTCTGGGATGCATCTCATCAGGTCCCATAGACTTATGAATGTTCATGTTCCTCGGGAGGTCATGAACCTGACTTTCACACACAGTGGGATTGACTTCACCACCTTGATTCCTGCCTTCTGTTTTTTTGGCTTGGGAGGTGTTGGGAGAGAGGTTGCCAGTAAAGACTGAGGAAAAAAAGTCACTGAGAACCTCATCCTTCTCTTCATCTTTTGTCACTAGTTCCCTGTTCTTGTTCTTCAGGGGGGATGCTTTCTTTCACTTTCCTTTTTACACTGATGTACCTGTAGAAGCCCTTCTTGTTATTTTTTGGGTCCCTTGCCAAGTTCAGTTCAAACCATGCCTTGGCCTTCCTGACCTCATACCTACACAATCTGGCATCATCTCTGTACTCTTCCCAGGATACCCGTCCCTGTTTCCAATGTCTGCAGCTTGCTCTTACTTTTTAGCTTGACCAGCAGGTTGTGACTCAGCCATGCTGGTCTCTTCCCTTTCCTGCTTGAACCTGGAGAATAAGAACCACATGCACCAGTAGAGATTAGGGTTGACCTTCTAGAAAGCAGCTCCACAGTGAAGGACCTGGGTGTCCTGGTGGGCAAAAAGTTCAGCAACAAGGTGAATGGTATCCTGAAGTGCATTAAGAAGAGAGTGACCAGCAGGTTGAGAATGGTTCTGTTCCCCTCTATTCTGCACTGGTGTGGCCACATCTAGAGTACTGAGTCCAGTTCTAGACTCCTGCATTCAAGAGAGACAGGGAACTACTGGAAGGAGTTCAAAGGAGGGCTACAAAGGTGATAAAGGGACTGGAACATCTCTCTTACAAGGAAAGACTGATGGACCAGGATCTGTTTAGCCTGGAGAGGGGATCTTATCAGTTCTTATACATATCTAAAGGGTGAGTGTCAAGAGGATCCAGTCTCTTTTCAGTGGTGTGCAGTGATATGGCAAGGGGTAATGGGCACAAACTGGAACACAGGATGTTTCATCTGAACACGAGGAAAGTAAAGGAGAACAAAAGGGCTTATTCATATACATCAATGGTAAAAGGAAGACTAGGAATAATGTGGACCCACTGCTGAATGAGGTGGGAGCCCTCAGAGGATGCAGAGAAGGCAGAGTTACTGAATGCCTTCTTTGCTTCAGTCTTCACTGCTAAGACCAGCCCTAAGGAATCCCTGGTCCTGGAATTAAGAGTAGTAGTGAAAGCCTGGAAGGAGGAAGTCTCTCCACTGGTTGATGAGGATTGGGTTAGAAATCACATGTGTAAACTGAACACACACACAAATCCATGGGCCCTGATGGGCTGCACCCATGAGTGCTGAGGGAGCTGCTGATGTTGTTTCTCTATCACTCTCTATCATTTTTGAAAGATCATGGAGAAGGGGTGAGGTGTCTGAAGACTGGAGGAAAACCAATGTCACTTTAGTCTTCAAAAAGGGCAAGAAGGAAGACCCTGCTAATTACAGACCAGTCAGCCTCACCTCCATCCCTGGGTAAGTGATGGAGTATCTCATTCTAGAGATCATACCTCAGCACATGGAAGAAAAGAAGGTTATCAGGAGTATCTAGGATGGATTCACTAAAGGGAAGTCATGTCTGACTAATCTGATAGCCTTCTATAATTGTGTGACTGAATGGGTAGATGCAGGGAGACCAGTAGATGTTGTCTACCTTGATTCCAGAAAGGCTTTTGACACTGTCTCCCATAACATCCTTATGGGTAAGCTCAGGACGTGTGGGTTAGAAGAGTGGACAGGGAGATGGGTTGAGAACTGGCTGAACAACAGAGCTCAAAGAGTTTTGATCAGTGATGCAGAGTCCAGCTGTTGACCTGTAAGTAGTGGTGTTCCCCATGGGTCATTTCTGGGTCTAGTCTTATTCAACATCTTCATCAGTGACTTGAATGAAGGAACAGAGTGTTCCCCCAGCAAGTTTGCTGATGATACTAAACTGGAAAGAGTGGTTGATACACTGGAAGGCTGTGCTGCCATCCAGCAAGATATGGACAGACTGGAGAGCTGGGCAAAAGCAAACCTAATGAAGTTCACCAAGGATAAGTGTAGAGTCCTACACTTGGGGACGAACACCACCATATACTGGTACAGGTTAGGGGTAGACATGATGGAAGGCAGGTCCACAGAGAGGGACCTTGGCATCCTGGTGGACAATAAATTATCCACAGAAAAGCAATGTGCCCTTGTGGCCAGGAAAGCCAATGGTATCCTGGGGTGCATAAAGAGTGTGGCCAGCAGGTAGAAGGAGGTTCTCCTCCCCCTCTACTCTGCACTAGTGAGACCGCATTAGGAGTATTGTGTTCAGTTCTGGTCTCCCCAGTTCAAGAGGGACAGGGAAATACTAGAGGGAGTCCAACAGAGAGCTATGAAGATGATGAAGGGACTGGAACATCTCTCATGAGGAAAGGCTGAGAGCCCTGGGGCTGTTTAGCCTGGAAAAGAGAAGCCTGAGAGGGGGTCTTATTAATGTTTACAAATAACTTTAGCAGGGGGGTTGGACTAGATCCTCAGAAGTCCTTTCCAACCTATGCTGTTCTGTGATTCTGTGACATTATAGATAGAGTAGTTACATGTTATAGACAGTTTTCTTCTGTGGCCCTTTTACATTTACTAACCCAGATCCAGCCGAAGAATTTGTAGAGAATGAATCAACATTTTGAGCTCCACAGAGTGTCACTCACATATTCTTAGAGAAGGATAGAAGTCTTTCAGTTTATCTGAGAAGTTTTGCATTTTTTTCTTAGATTCTCATTCAATTACCATTTATATTTATTTTCAAATCCTTCATCTGGAACCTTAGGGAAAGCAAGCTTCTTTCCATTTCTGTTATAAAAAGAGGTTACAATAAAACCTGAAACTTGTGGAATATTTGACCCAGTCATGTTCTGTTAATAGCTGGCTTGCTGATTCACATGAGCAATGCCATCAATCCTGTATTCAGGATTTCCTTACTGAATAGAACACAACAGGGCTGAATGTAAAACTATGGTACACTGCACTGTCAGGTTGAACAGCTCAAAGGTAGACAAGGATACCTGCAACTTTGTTCAGCTGAGCTTCAATTCTGCCCTGATGCATTCTGAGAATTAGCATTATATGCTTTATTCTCAGTGTCAACTGCCAGCCGTGTAACTCTTCAAGCATATCCTGCCATTTGTTCTATCTAGCAGAAATGGTTTTGATTCCAAGGCAGCTCTTTCAGCTATTTTGTAGGAATAGTGTGCAAAGAGAGTGATTTTGGGCAAAAAATAAATAAAAATTGACAGTATTGTTATATGAAGGGAAAAAAAAAGACTCATTTCCTTGTAAAATGCATGAGGATGTAAAAAATGTTAGTCATATTTCTAGTGAAAAGATGAAGAAAGTTACAACACATTTATTTTAAGTCCAGCATGCTAAAGTCAAGAGGATTCAGGTCTTACCTACCCCTTAATCACATTTCTAGGTGCCTTTTATCACAGACTATGAGAAACAACAATTTCATTTACATATCAACATGACCAAACTGTGAGACCTTCCTGTCCTCAACTGCTTACTGGGACACGACCCAGGGTAGGATCCCACACCTCTGTTGAATTCTTTCTTATCTCATTGCACCTTGGTTTCCATTAGAAGAATGGGAATTAGGTATGTGGATGGGGAGATGGAGGCAATATATACATCCCAGTAGATCAATGCCACACAAGTTTAATGTAGCCATGAAGGTGTTAATGACAGGCTCAGCTTTCGAGCCCTTAGCTTACAGAGATGGCAGTTTTTATTTAATGCTGTTTAACTTTAGTTTTGTTTACTTCTGTTATTATTGTCTCTGATTACTTCCTTAGTGTAGGAGAATCTGACTAGAGCCCCTGTTTATTTCTTGTGATGTGTCTTTTCCATGAAATGACAGACATCAACTGAGAACAGTTTATTTCTAGTCTTGAGTGCTTCACACTCACAAGGGTGGCCTAGAGGGACACAGCTGTCTCACTGTGCAGTGAACACAAAATTATTCTCAGAAGCATCCTAGTCGGCAAAACCTTAACTATTATGGCCAGGTTTTTTAACTGGCATTGTAAGTAAATTGAGTATCAGTGGAAAATATAAGTTGTTGATATGATATGTTATGGTAGCTTGTCCTTTTAAACAACTAATACTCCTGTGCATATTATACGTGTCCTCAGCTCTGATTTCTGCACAATGCTAATTATAACAGTACAAACAGGAAGAGATTATCATAATAAATCCAACTCAAAAACAAACAAAAAAAGGACAATATTTATTGAGATAGAAATGAGGAATTCCTGTTTCTTTCTCTATATGTCTAATGAGAACTTGAGGTATTTTACTACCTGTGTAAGCCTATATAAAATGAAACCTTTAACATTAACAGGAAGAATAAAAATGTGACTATGACAAGTCTTATCTCCTTATGAGCATGTGGTGTGTCACAGTCTCTCTGATGTTAAAAAGTTACTTTCTGTGAAGGCAATTTCACAGTTTTAACTGGTCTAAATCCATTAAATAGCTGTGGTTCCATCAACATGGTACATTGTTCTTTCTCCAGCTGAGACTTCATGAGAAGAAAAGTCTCACATGGTCCTGTAGCAAGCCAGTTCAGAAAGGTGAACTGACAGAAAACTATTTACTTTTATTTTTCTGACCATTTATCCACTTCAACCTACTCACCCTAACATTAAAACAGGGTAGAAACATATTCAGAGTGGGTGCCAGGCAGGACTAATCTGCCTTATTTTAACATATCGTGGAACCACAGCCTGAAGAAAGGAGAACCTTGCTTCTGTCGGAACTAGGTCTTTCTAATGATGTTTGCCAGCCCAAAAGGTGAGGAATCCACACTTAAAAACGAAGCAAAATAAAAATATGAGAACTTCCATGTTTTTTTAGACATCCAAGTAGAAATCTTATTTTTGATCAAATGAAAAAGTGGACACTTACCTTAGCCTGTTGCACTTTATACAGTTTTCTAGAATTGGGCACATCCTAACACAGAATTTATGTATATTTTCACAGATGATGAAAAAAAAACAACAAAACAAAAAACACTTTATTCATCTTTTTCTGATCACACCCTTTTAATAAGAATTCCTGCTGCATAATAGTCTAAAATTATTTACAATATTTGTTCCTGCAACTTCGTCCTATTTTATTTTAACTTTTAATGTAAGCTACTTGTTTTGCATGCAGCATGAACGAATGCCTCCTCTGATTAAGCAAAAAAGTAAGTCTTAAATTTTAAGCAGTAAGTTAGATTTTCAAATTACCAAACCAGAATTATAGCAGGATGGAAACTACCCCTGTATAAAGTATGAGACATCAAACTCTTAAAGAGAATGCATTCATATTGCATTGCATTTTTAAGGAGACATCATAATTATAAATCATGTTTACAGATAGGAGCTTAAAAGTTCCAATTTTTGTTGTTGTTGTTTTTGTGGGTTTTTTTGATTGTTTGTTTGGTTTGTTTGTTTGGTTTGTTTTATATTTGTACTACAGGTGTAAACAGATTACAAGTCCCATTTCTCTAGTAGCTACCCAAGCAAATGTATACTTTCATCATTCTGGACTGAAAAAATGGTCCAGAGCTCTATTCAGTTTTTCTTCTGTTTAGTGTAAGGATCTTATGCTCTCCCATCTTAAAGTGGGTAATTACAAGAAGAATATAAAAGAATGGCTTTTACTTGCAAATTATGAATGGCTACCGTGAAATATTTCCTTTCCCAACAAAAGGTCAGACTTTTACTACATAAAATCAAATTTTAAATAATTTTAAAGATCCCAACAACAATAGCAGCCAGATTTTTTCAAATGTAATATAAGTATAAATACAATGCATCTAGTGAAATGTGTTAAAAATCCCAAGGTTTGCTAATAGCAAACTTTAAAATTATTTTTATTTAATTAGTCTAGATTAAGAAGGTAGTCCACTTCTAGAGCACGAGGACTCTTAACATCTCTAGTATGAGAGCAGATATTTTATAAAAAATTAGAAATATACATTAGAAAAAAATTCTAGTTACAATAGGGGTGTAAGACCAAAATTTTCCCCTTAGTGGAACAAGAAACAAAAAGGAGGCATGAGGACTGCCAGTACTTACATGTGTTTAAATTCTTCCCACATCTCCAGTTGACTGACATCTTCAATAAGCTGTTAATGATCCACTCCATTTGCTTTAAATGAGCCTTAATTTTTTAGATCTGGTGTAGTTTTGTAGGACGTGGGAATTAAGTAGATTTAATTGCCTTTTTTCATTTTTTGTTTTTGTTTTTGTAATTCATCATACAAAGGAACAGTATGCTTTGCGATGGTAATAAAATTTCTCAGTAGTCTTTAATTTGAGTTCTAGATGCAAAACGGTGTACTAGTTATAATGAATCAGTATTCTTACCCAAGCTACACTATGTGTGTTAGGTACCAGTTATTTGTAAAATAAGAGCTTTTCTCCCGCTGGCTTTCAGTGTTTTAAAGTAGTAATTTAGCAGCTATCTTGTATAGGGCTGTGAGCACATTGAAATCAAAGGTGACTCTGGTTCTGTTCATGAGATGGGTTGGTACTGCATTTTTATTAGTGTATTTGCTTTCCTTGTACTTTGATAGTTTATTCCCTAGGGCACACAGCTGAAAAATATGTATTGTAACTATCACGCCAGATAAGGAAATCAACGTAAGCGATGATGCAAAATGTATTGTCTCTCCGTAAACAAGCAGAGATGGGCTTCTCTAAAATAAATTTTTGCAGTCTGGCTGTGATGGGCTATTCTCACCACAGTGATACCTGCTGAGGAGCTGTGTTATACTTAGTTGTATAGTAATAACATTTCTTTCAAGAAATTAATTACATATCTGTAGAGAAGTGATGGTACAGGCAAGCATGTCTGTTAGTATGCAACTGACATTTTATATTCAGGCCAGACACTAGCTAATCTGTGATTGTGACAGGAGAAAAATATTGGCAAGTAGGCTGGGAAGTGGGGAGCTGGACATCAAAATGTCTATCAGCATAAGAGATTATTGCTTCAAAATGCATAGCATGTGATCTTTCCTCTGTAGGAATGAATAAAAACTTAGAAGACATGATAAGTAGCAAGCTATTTTACTTCCATTCATGTTGGATGTTCATATGGGCAGTACTTCATGATACAAAATCTGAACTCAGTCTTCTGATGTAGGTTTATTAATAGCGTAGTCTCTGAAACCATATGCAATCAACTTCCCACAAATGTTTACGTGAGATCATATTTGCAAAAGGTGGAGTGTATACAACTGCAAATTTTATGCATGCAATGTGAGGAATTCTACTTCATATGATCTTCAGTCTTCAGCAGAGAACAGATCCCCTGTGCTGATGTGCATCTCCTCTGCAGCCTGTAACCTCGTTTCAGGAGGATAGCTATGGATTGCACTTATCTGGTAGACCACACTTTAGCCACTGCACTTTGGAGAGAAGGGAGTATGCCATTAGCTGAGTTAAAATGAAATACAATATCTGGTATAAAGTAGTCACTGTGCTCTCTGTGACCTCATCCCTCTAAGGCAGCAGCTAATAAGCATTATCTGGTGGGGTCTTTCTGTTATATCCCCTCTCTTACAATTCCTATCTGCTCAATAAATGACATATGATCTTTCATCTGCCTTCATGCCTCCAATAAGCATGAAGTGTGATTGGAGGGGGGAGGGGGGGATAAGGAGACTAACCTTTTTAGCTCAATTACAGAGAGAACAATTTGGTTTTGTAATTAGAGCTCAGCAGTGATCTCTGCTTATTTCACTGATACTCAGCTCAGTGTAAACAGGACTCAATTTTGACAACTGTTTAGCTCATGGCACAGTTTTAAAGTATTAAAGGATAATGGAAGACTTATTAGATTAGCTTTTGCCATGATCTTTTAGTGTCCCGGATAATTATTATTTGTGATACAGCTGAATGGTTTAGGCTTGTATTATTATTATGCATGCATTTCCATGTAATAATTTATGTACTGTTGATGGGCACTAAAATATGCATTAGGTACTATACATTTAGTCAGATTGAACAGACATTAGTGGTATTTTCAAATGTCTCAAAATGTTCTTTTTGTGTTATTTTATTTAATTTAATCATAACAGTTCTTAGTTCCTAATTTTTCTTTTTAAAATAAATCAGTTCACTTATCTTCTTCATCATCATTATTACTCTTAATCACTCTTAGTCACACTTTTGTGACTTAGACCACACTCCTTTGATCCAATAATTACATTATATTTGTCCCCCAGCATTTTACTTTTAACATTCTCTCTGTTTCATGTGTTTTGCTGTTCTTGCATATTTTTTTCTTGCACTATCACCTTTTCTATCTTTTTTATTTAGTAATTTAGATCATTCCTGCTAGTCACATACTATTTTTCACATTGATATTTGATTTTTCCTCTTTTTACCTCTTAACTATGGTATGTTGCTTCTACATCTGATCCTATAATTAGCTTTTTACCTTTTGATCACATTTTTTTTTCCTATTTTGCATAAGGCATGTCTTTTTATTCTTTTCACCACTTTTCCCTGAACAGTTTTCCCGTTTTCCCTTTCTTCTTCTTTTTTTTTTTTTTTTTTTTTT
>JANHGN010009790.1:0-15277 GCA_024605025.1 Megaceryle maxima
GGGATGGTGGAGAGAAGCAGAAAAATAAAGTAATACTCATGAGTTGAGGTAAAGACAGTTTAATAGGGCAGAGAATCATAATGGCAATGATAGTAATTTAAAATATATAATAATAAAATAATTAGAATATCCAAAACAAGTGATACACAATGCAGTTGCTCACCACTCACCAACTGATGCCCAGTCCTTTCCTGAGCAGTGTCCCCCACCCCACTTTTCCCCTCAGTTTATATACTGGGTATGACATCATCTGGCATGGAATATTCCTCTGTCCAGTTTGGGGTCAGCTGTCCTGGCTGTGTCCCCTCCTAACTTCTTGTGCCCCTCCAGCCTTCTTGCTGGCAAGGCATGAAAAGCTGCAAAGTCCATGATTTAGCATAAATGCTACTTAGCAATAACTAAAAAGATCAGTGTGTTACCAACATTATTCTCATGCCAAATCCAAACCACGGCACTGTACCAGCTACTAGGAGGAAAATTATTTCACTCGAAACCAGGACACTGGTAACTATCTATTTCTTTTAAGAAATCAGATTTAGGAGGGTGCTCTGAGTACTGATTTCAGGCAATTGGAGCTTGTAAAGGGTTGCAGGTTACCTGCATGAAAATGAAAATGAAAAATATTTCCGTATCTTTTTATAGTGTCTGCAATACCCCTGCTGTCTGTATGTGTGTATTACAGTAATGTCTTTTTCCAGGCCAGTAGGTCATAAAGTTCCATCTCCTTGAGAAATGCGTTCTATAGAGTATGTGATTACTAATTAATGAAATACCTTTTGGGTAAAGAAAAGCACAAAAACACAGGAACTGTTTAAACTTCTACTTATGGAGGAAAAAAAAAGAAATTATCCATGTGGTTTCTTAAGAGTTTGTAAGTGCAGTTTAGTCTTGCAACTAAACAGCTCCTGTTTAGTGTTGTGCCAGAGGGTCAGACACATGCCAATAGAATGCTTCCACAAAAATTGCTCTGTCTAAGTCCTGAGGAATGTTTTCACACATGTGGGGTATTAATATCAACTGCTGAACGCTTACAGCAGCCAAAATGCATCAGAATGATTTATTGGCAGAATGATGCCCAGTGAGGTGTAGATCCTGTGACCTGGACTGACTCCATGCTAGATAATTACATTTGATTAATTGATAATTATCTTTTGTTTTCAGACAGTTACAGTGATCATTTCTTGTCCTGAGCAGGTGTGTTTGGTTGCAGAACCTTATAAGACATTTTTGTTTCCCTCTAGAAAGAAATGAGTCTGATTGGCAAATCTGCTCCTATTAAAATCATTGGGAAATTTGCCAGTTACTTTGGCGGGTGCAATATGGAGCTCATGAGTTATTATTGCAGTTGCTAATAATCTACCATAATATCATACAATTACATTACATTTGCATACATTAAGAAAGATAACATTTCTGCCTCTGAAGACCAGATAATCTACCTCACAATTTGTATAGCCACCTAAGTTAAGTGCCTGGGGACCGTGTGAATGAAGTGTGTCTTTTGCTTGATTGTGTTTCTAGGATACAGCTTATACTAAAAGACCATGCATATAAGGCACAATTCCCTCTTCACACTTCCTTTTGCTCCAGGAGGGGTAATAATTTTATTTTGATATATATCATCAGCCAGTGCCTCTCCCCTGAGCTTATTGGGCAGCACACATTAGCAGGAGGCAGACGGAGCAAGGCTCCCTCTGCCTCTCTCCACCCATTAATCCCTCATTAATGTGCAAACATAGAAATAAGTACAGTTTTGGTTCCTTCCTACTCCTTTTCAGAGCCCAAGTTGTATTAGTCCCAGAGATTCATTTGTTTTATTGAAATGTATACGCTGTGCTACTAAATACGCAAAACCTGTCATTCATTTATGGAGAACCACTTTAGTTCATGATGGGACAGGGGTGTAATTGCAGGCTGATTATACCAAGCACCCTGAGCCTTCTTGTAGGCTGTCCTCCCACCTCAGCTGGATGGAAAACTCATAGGGGCAAAAGGGTATCTTAGACCAATTTATTTAGACCTCTAACAGCTATGGGGTTTTGGACCTCTCCTTAGAGAAACTCCACCAAGGCCATGTCTTTTTCTGGTGGCAAGTGCAGGTAAGTGTATTAAATCTGACTGGTCTGTGTAAGTAAATAGCCCCAGCCTTGAGCAACCTCTGGGACATTTGTTATAAGCCAGCAGATCCAGATCTGTATTCAGGACCCAGGGAGGACAGCAAATGGGTTTGGGTTTGGTTTGTTTGGGGTTTTTTTCCAGAGTTTTTTTATTTTTACTTCTTCATATTCAAGTTGTAAAACTTCTTGCATTGCTTCTCTCATGGGAATGCTGCAGTTACTCATCGAGATCAGAAAATACATGCTTGTGCAGAAAGACCCCAGCAACCTGGGGATGCATTTTTAATGATCTGTGTCTTTTTCGGTGAACAATCTTAAGACACAAATTACCCTTTATTTTGGAGAATTGCTTTAAATTACTCAATTTTCTGCATTTTCTTTTTAAAGCTCCTCTCTTCACAATATTCTTGTTGCCAGAAATAGTGAAGTGATAATTAGACCCAATATCTTCACATATCTGTCTCCATACCCAAGATCCAGATGGGCTGCAAGAGGCTACAGAAACAGTTCTCGCTTTGTTGAATGCAAATCAGGTTTGGACAGTGCAAGCAAATGCTTTTCCCTGTCATATTCTAGCAATTCATCACAGGGAGAGGACAGGTTAGAAATACTATATAGATGCTTTTTATGGATTTATACGCATCAGAATGTCAGGCATTCTAGCTGCTCACATTTCTGTTATCTCCCTTCAGCTGTGCTTGTTCCTGCATTGCTTTAAAATAGGAAGATCCTGACTTCTTGTGGACTGTGCCACCATCTATGCAATTGTATTAATTGTGGAAATCTGTACCTTGCTCAAGTCCTGTAAGAAAACATTTATGCTGCAGTATCTTCACTTACTGTAGAGCTTAACTGTGTGAGGAGCTAGACCGAAAAATTTGGTATCTTTCTAATAAGGAAGGCAAGGTAGAGGAGATGCTGGTGCAGAGGAGGCTGGGTGCGTTTCAGCTGGTGAGAGGTTTCTCCTAAATCATTGTGGCTCTTTGTGCAGTGGGGAGCCAACAGGCGATGCTGGGAAGGAATGAATCAGCTTCTAGTCCTGGCTATACATCCCAGATGATGTTATGGCTGAGGTCACCAACAGGTTTGATAGTTTGGAACCCTAGGAAAACTAGTTTACCTCAGAGACAAAGACACGAGGATAATTTCTGCTTGTAAGTGGAAGTAGGTGGCTCCTCTTCGGTATGTAAAGATGGTGTGCTTTTCTTTGGTCATGGCACAACTGTTGATAATACTCAAAGATCAAAGGCCAGATTACTTTGAATAACCTGAGTCCTATCAGTACTTCACGGTTATCCCAAAAAGACATTACCTGGAGAAGCTTGTTATTTTGAATTAGAAAGCATCTGAGGAAGTCAGAGATAAAAAAGCTCTGCTGGTGTGTTCAGGGGGAGCTATTTATCGTGTGGCTTTGTATCTTCAGCAGACTATCAGAAGACTGGATTTGTGTCCTGAATGTTAAGACTATTTTGTAGTCATTATTAATCAGTACTGTCATTATAGGCCTGCTTCCTTTAGCCCTCGGGTAACAAAGTTCACTGCTCCATCAAGCTCTGTCATAATCAGCCTTATTATAAAAACATAATATTGTAACCTTCAAAGGCTTCCTGGGCTAATGTTGTAAAAACTGGGAATGAAATGAAGAAATCTTTTGGGTAGCAGCAGTTGCACTGGGAAAACATAGCCATTCTTTTGCATGTAATGTACATGCTCCCTCCCCACCCTCTTCATGCTCCTCTCAACAGGACAGAAGCTATCCCTCAGACCCCTTTTGGAGCCAAATTAGCTCATCAAAGCAGAACAAGTTTATAACACAGCATTCACTGCATATCAAATGCCCGTGCACCACTTTGATTTGCATTCTTTGGAGTAGAGTTGCTGTACTTTGAGTATTTCATTTCAAGGAGGAAAGCTATTAAGTATTTCCTCCAAAGTAGCTGATTATTCAATGGCTAGAGATGTCAAGGATAATGAAATAAAAAGGGAGCGAGGCTGGGATAATCTTTAGCAGGAAAATGCATCTCATTAGAAGGCATTCCCACCAGAGCAGTCTGTGGCATTACATGCATGACTTCCTTTCTGCTGTGAAGTTTTTAGCCAAGTTTTGGATGCAAACAGCATGCTGCCTCAGTGACAGGGCACAACTGTGTACCAACAGAAACTAATCGTTGGCTCCCTGAATGGAGCCTCTGTGAGGCTGGAGGCAAATCAAAGGGCTGGCCTGGTTTCCATTGCTAGAGGAACCCACCGTGCTGTACAACTGGGAACATTCACGTGAATATCACCTTGTGAGCAGTGTGGCAGGAGGCTGAGGGTAGCTGGCCTCTGTGGGCTCAAGTCTGTGCTCAGCAGAAGGACCTGCCCTTTGGTGTTTGGTGATGGGGACAAACTATGCACGCTGTGATCAAAGGATCTTTCAGCTGAATTTCCTGGAAATTCTGTAAGGAAAAAGAAAAACAGTCCCACTGCACAAAGTATTTGTGAATTTTTATATTCAGGGTGCTTTGCAAGAGTGCATTTCTGAAATGGCCATGGTGTTTTCTACAAGCAGACACACATTAGAAGATTATTGGTACTTTGGCATCAGCAACAAAGACTGAATATGCTGACAAGAGGTCTAAACACCCTCCCCCACCCCTGCCCAGTATCTTGGCTGGAATTAAGAGCATTTTGACCAGGCAGTGAATTTTGAGGCAGAGAAAGGGGTTGTGTCAGCATGGAACACTTGTGTCAACATGGAACACTGTGGTTGTCGTCAGAGGATTAACACGTGACCAGTGGTCCTTGTAGTGGTGCCTGGGACACTGCATTATTTCCTTACACTTATAAGAAGCAAAACAGCTTCCCAGCAGAGAGCACTGTATGGGGACTGTGGGCAAATACCGGTCTGCTGGGAAGGACAACAAGTGGGTGACCAGCATCTCTGGTGCAACTGTGGGTTTGGGGAGGGCACCAAGATGTGTTTGTGAAGGGCAGGGCCAGGGAGACTGTCAGGCACTGAAGTGTATTGCACTATATTGTAAAATCAACTAAAAATTACCACAGCATCTGCAGTATATGTGACAGTAATAGTCCCCCAACTACAGCACACGTGCCCGTTGTTGCAGGGTAGCAGGACATCTGCAATGGTAAAATCCATTGTCCTGGGCAGTTCAGTGTCGGAGTGAACAGGACTTCTCTCTGTGCTGTATCCATCTAGCAAAAGGAGATGAAATACAGGAGGGCTAAGGGAGTCATATAAATGGAATGACTCGGTGTTTTTTTATTCATAGGAAAATAAAACTGAGCTGCATCGTGGCTTGTAAGTCATCCTGTGGACATGTACAGTTTGTGTCAGCTGAGATGCTTTTCCTCTTATTTGTCTAACACATGCAGTGTGTGATAAAAGTCAAAAACTCGGGTTTTTATTCACCCCCTTGTCTTACTATGCAAAGTGACTTGCTTTTGTCCTCGCATCCTCATCACCGACGTGTTGCCGAGTAGATATTGGTAGAGAGCTGTACGGTCTTGCGACACCTTTGCAAGCAGACTTCTCTACCCACGCTTTTCTCTCTCTATCTGCAAGCTTAACATTGACCAGCGTTGCTTGTGCCCTGACAGGTCTGATTGTCCGAGAGGTCAGCATTGAGATTTCCCGACAGCAAGTTGAGGAGCTCTTCGGGCCCGAAGATTACTGGTGCCAGTGCGTTGCCTGGAGCTCTGCAGGCACCACCAAGAGCCGGAAAGCCTACGTCCGCATCGCGTGTAAGTGTCTCTGCTCTCTGTGTTGACTCGGAGGTGTTTGGGGGAGGAAAAGTGAAGTCTCAGCTGTTTTGGAGAAAGATTTTGTTCCTGAGCAGTTAGGCTTTGTATTGTCTGCAGTTACTGATGCACACTAAAAGTAAGGGCGAGAGGTAATGGTCACATGATGAAACACAGCGAGTTCCACCTCAACATGGGGAAAAACTTCTTCACTGTGAGAGTGACAGAGCCTGGAAGAGGCTGCCCAGGGAGGTTGTGGAGTCTCCTTCTCTGGAGACTTTCAAGACCCACTTGGATCTGTTCCTGTGTGGGCTGCCCGGGGTTATCCTGCTCTGGCAGGGGGGGGTTGGACTCGGTGGTCTACAGAGGTCCCTTCCAACCCCCACCATTCTATGATTCTATGATACTAAGTCCTTCAGAAGCACTCGTAAGAATTTCAGTTTCCTCTGTTCTTAAGAGCAAAATCTCATCCTTCTCCCTTATCTGCAGGGAGTAACAGCAGTTACACGTCTGGAGAAAAGTGTCTGAAGCTAATGAGTAGGAATGTTACCAAAGCAAGCTATGCAATGAGGTGGCAGCTGCTCCTTTCACAGAGTGACAGAATAGTTGATGCTGGAAGGGACCTCTGGATGAGTTCTGCCTGAGCCTTCTCTTTTCTGGCCTGAACAGACCCAGCTCTCTCAGCCTTCTCTTGTAGTAGAGACACCAGTCATCTTTGTGGCCCTTTGCTGGACTCTCTCCAGTATGTCCAGGTCTCTCATACTGGGGAGCCCAGAACTGGTCCCAAGACTCCAGGTGTGGTCTCACCAATGCTGAGCTGAGGGGAAGGATCACCTCCCTCAACCAGCTGGCAGTACATCTTCTCTAATGCAGCCCAGGATTCCATCAGCCTTATTTGCCCCAAGGGCACATTGGTGATTCGTGGTCAGCTTGGTGTCCACCAGAACCCCCAGTTCCTTTTCTGCAAAGCTGAAAATACATCTCTCTGCAACCATATAATAGAGCTGCTGTTCCTTAACAAAGGAAAAAGTGTGTGTTTAGCTTATCGTGCGATCAGGTTGGTAATACGAGCTTGAAAGTGGTCATCTCAACCCTACTACTTCATCATTGTTATTCATGGCTACTGACTTCAGTATTTATTTTGAACCATTCCCAGCTTAGACCCCGAGAACACAGGGCAACCAGTTCCCTGAAAACAGATCTTCATCTGATTGTACAAATATTTAATGTTCATTAATTTTCAAAGAGGTGCTTTTCTTTGTAATAGAGTAGTCACGCTGGGGACTCCCGTTCCTCTTTCACATGATGAAATCCTGTTTTGTGTAACAGGAACAAAATACATCATCTGGAATTGTATCTCTTCCGCTGTTTTTACCTCAGCAAGAACACATTTTGTGAGAAAAGGTCATTAGAAGCTGGGTTTGCAGCATATTTTCTGCACCGTGCCTAACAATTTATAATGAGAGAAAAGAATTCTTCCAGCCAAATAAAGCTTTTCACAGACATGTTAGAAGAAGGTCTCTCTGTCATTTAAAACTCTCCGTTTAGAGCTCGATTCTCCTTTTGTTCTTGAGAAACTATTATGTGGTTAAATCCTCAAAGAGGAGTTACTTTCTGTGTAAACATCCAGATACAAATCTCGGAGGTTCAATTTAAATACCCCTTTGTGAATGCTTTTAGCCCAACTAAGTGGCTGGAAATAGAGAACTGTACTTTTGAGTACAGGACTAACCTCACAGAAGAATTTCCCCAGGGTTAAGGGGAGTTAATATTATTGTACAGACACTCTTCCTGCAGAATTAGAAACGTCATTACATGTGTGCATAGTGCTATCCCATGGCACGAAACTCTCCAAGACTTTACAGATTTTCTGGGCTGAAACAAAAGAGAGCAATTTCATTTTATTTTCTTCTCAGCAGTCAGCACTTCAGAGAGGCTTAGCAATGTTTGGACAGGTTTTTTAGATTATGACTCCTAAGTTAACTCATTAGGTAGATTTTCATGTCCTGCCAGTTAGCCCTTGACAGATGACCATTAAATTAACACGGTTTAGAAGTCTATTTCAATGGATGGTTAAGTAACTTTTGTGTCCTGCCGTACCTAGGAACTTAATTTCTATATGACACATAATCATTATATGTGTATGCAAGTTATTTTATATCAACTGACATTTCCCAGGTGTCTGAATTTCTATTGAAGGCACTCATAATATAGAGTTTGCTTCTTTTTCTTACTGTATTTTGGAGAGAGAGGAACAATCAGGTCAATGATTTTTCTAGTCTTGGTGGGTTTTTTTAGAACAGTCTAATTAAATAAATTCCATGAAGTTTTATGTGCCTGTAACTCAAATGTGGCTTTGTATTTTTGAATTTTAACCTCTTGTTCCTGAATTCAGGGCTCTTGGGCAGCTGTGATTCAGGCAAATCACTTGGGACTCCTTGGGATTAAGGGTTGAAGTGCTGAGCTTTCAAACTGTGGGTTTCCAGACAGCAGCAAAAGCACATTCTCTGCATTTTCAATTTCAGAAATTCCTATAAATTTCTCAGGTGACTCGGGATTGTATTTTTTAGGAACTCAGACATAGGATGTGGGGTATATGCCTTACTTTGTGATGTCATTTAGTCTACAAGATCACTGTTTTAAACTGTGGACTCAAATATACCAATACTCATCTGTATTCACCTCCTTGACTTCAGAGGGCTGGATCTTAATAGTTGTTTTCTAATAAACTTTAAGCACCTCTGGTAAGTCTTGTGATGGTTACATGATGTGCCATGAGACTGGGATGCAAGGTACGGTCCATGCAGTATTTACTATTCCAGAAAATCAAGGATGTCCAAAATTTAAACAGGACTGAAGAGTCCATCTCTCCAGCCCTGTCTGCAGCTATCGTTGCATGTTTGTCACCAGTGCAGTCTTCACTTCTAATTGGCACGAAAAGTGAGCACCTTTGGGAAAGGCAAGGGGTAAACGGAGCATGTAATGTGCTCAGCTTAAGTTACATTATTATTTATCTTAATACCTGAAGGTGTTGATTTCCTCTCGACAGGTAGAACAGTGGTATAACTAGCCACTTAGAGCACATTAAGGAAAACTTCTCTCCTTCTCCCTCTTCCTGTCTTCCTCCTCATCCTTTCTCCTTCTTTTCTCCCTCTCCTCTATCTGTCTTTTCTCCCTTCTTCCCACTGGCCTTATTCAGGAATTACTATGTCCTTTCAAGGGCTGGAGCTGCACTCCATTAAAACAAACAAACAAACAAAAAATAGCATGCGACATCTCTGTTCACTGAGCGTGTAATAGAATTAACTGAAAAGTAATTTGAAAGTGTGAAAAATGTGCATCTTGGAAAAGTGGCTTGTATTTGTCTAATGCAGGGTCAGGCATGTGTCAGAAGGTACATAACAACCTAGTCAATGGAAGTTCTCGGTGAAAATCAATTGCAGCATCGCTCCGGCCAAGAGCTTCAGTTATTCAGGAAGGGAGGAATCTATAAATATGGAGTGAAGATGCTGCTGGTTTCCAATGGCTGCCCACGCTAGCAATATAAACAGGAAAAGAGTCTGAGCCTAAAGCCGACATCCTGGCCTCTTGAAGTGTTCAGGGCATTTAACGGCTTCTCGCCGTTGCACTCCATGAGTGTGTTAAGAGTTCACTCCCTTCTGTGCAGGCTGTTTCTGAAAAGGAGATTTTTTTTTTCCTTCCTATTTCATGGAATTAATTTTCCTGAGGTGTTGGTCTTCCCATGAGAACAGAGCTGAGAATTTCATCCTCTTAAACTAGCAGATTTGTTGGGATTAATTTTCACTTTGCCATTCTAGATATCTCAGCAGCCAACAAAGTAGGGACACCTAATGCATATCCTGGTGGAGCTGGAAAGATATAATACATTTTATGAGATATTGGCCTATGGAAAGTGCTAAAACACGTTTCCTATTTATTCACACATTTCTTATTTATTCTAGGCACATCCTGTCAGGAGCACTAGGAGTCACTAATATGTTTTGATACGGTTTTTCTGCTCAAATTTTAAAAAATGTTACTTTGGGGAGGGAAGGAGGGAGGGAGGGAGGGGAAGGTTGGGTAGCTTTCCCTTTGGCCGAAAAAAACCCCAAGCCCAATATAAAGTTTTAATGTGAATTTTATGTAACAAGGCTGATGACATTGAATAGATAAAACTTAACAGGGCAAAATTCCTGTTAAAAGGATGAATGAGGTCTGAGACTGTGTAGCTGAGTGTAGAGTTAAACCCACTGGAAAATACATCCGATAAAGACTAAACAATAGCTGCAGGATTTGACCTAATTTTTAGATCAGATAATAAAGGAGTGGCTAAGACAAATTGCTTTGAGCCTGTGTGCATAGAGCAACCTCACTTTTCATTTGCTCCAGTTTGGTGTTGCTGTAGCCTCTCTGACTTCATGATGTTAACCCATGCTGTCCTTGGGAAAACACAGTAAGAATATAAACCCTCAATCTGCTGCCAGATTTTTGGATTTGTTGAAAACCTATTAGAAAATAGCAGCTTTCTCTGTAATTTCTGTTAGTCAGTCTTTTTTGAGGTAATGAATGTGGATAGTCTTTTGTTTTCCTTTATTCATTATCTTAAAATTGGAATTAAAAAAAAAAAAATTTAAGAAAGACCTGATGTCGTAAGGAACTGTGCTGGTTAATCCTTTGTATCATTTGGTACTGGTTTGCTGTGTACCTACCTAAAAGCCTTTTTTTCTTCCAGACATTTTTTCAAAGGAATGTAGCTAATACAGGAGTGTCAGATACTGTATCATGGTAAGATAAATGCAGTACAGAAACGCAGACTACTTCACTCAGTGGTTTCTCTCTGCTTACAAGGAGTATGCAGTCATACAAAGAAACAGAGATGAGAAAAAGTAAGTCACAGATTCTTTACTGACACTCGATCATCTCACCTTTTAGTGCTGGGGTCCAAGCTCCACGTTACATTGCTGCTGTGCCTTTCTTCCCTCTCTTCACACACCTAATCCAAGCAGTGCTGTGAGGACGTGTTCCTGTAGCCACCAAAGCACCAGAGCACATTGCAGTAGATGCAAACTTGGGTGGGTGTTGAGATAAGGAGAGATCTGGGAAGGACCTCACCTGGAATTTTTAATAGGCACATAGGTCCAGGATATGCAGTATTAAAAAATAACCCCAAAATGTGTTTTGTGCACTTTGATAAGTGTGTATGAGAGTTAGCAGAGATAGCAGCTTAATTCCTTCCCTGTGTACCGTGTTAAGTTGCTACTGATCGATATCTGCTGCTTAGAGTTAATAAAGGGATATCTGTGACACGTGGTCTTGAGCTGAGATTACTGAAGAGAGAAGGGCAGATCCCAGAAAGGGCAGCGGGGGAGTTAGCTGAGCAGTTAACTTGTTTGACACCACCACTCTGCTTCTGCTCCTGCCAGGCATGTGTCTGTACCACTTCCCAAGGTAACAGGCACGGCCAACTCCCCGACTTCAGGACGCAGTTAAAAGAGTAATAAATACAAATTGCATTGCTTTGTAATAAAGAGCTAAGGCTTTGTAAATTAAGATGGACTTGTCTTCTCTGTTAGAGTTGCTAAAAAAAAAAAAAACACTTTACTCAATTTCTATGAGTTTAATCCCTCAGTAAGAGCCTTGAGAATATCCTACCTAGACTGTCATGCCTAAGAAATTATTATCTTTCATCAGAGTCTGCTTAGTGTCTGATGGTGAAACAGAGACACAGTCAGGAAGTTAATAAAATTTTATGTATATTTTGGTAGTTACCAGACAGCTGTCTGAGTCAGATTAGTACATCAGAAGAGCAACAACAACAAAATAACACATTTATACGTATTATTTTCTGTTCCAGTGTGTTATAAATTCAATTCTACTTATGAAATTCAGTGTACACCTGATGTTTCCAATGTCTGTCTTTAGTATCTTTATTATATCTGTCATGTAAAAGGCACCTGTTGAGGTTAGGTCATTTGAACTTTACATTTAGATTTATTTGAAAAGAAAGAGCATTGGTTTCCATCTTCAGACACCAAATAAAATAAAGAATAGAATTTAGTTTGTAAGTCAGTTTGCAGGTTAAGCTTACAAAGAAAAACAAGAAATATTGAGCTATCAGACAATATTATAAGAGGAGGTGAACAGTGTGACTGATGTACACCTGGGAGCCCATCTGCTCAGTGAATTCTTGTTAAAGTTTGCTGGTTGTATTTTTTACAGTTGTATCAATACCAAATGTGTTGAGTGGGTCATTCTTCATTATAAGCATGGCCCACATGGAAGCTGTGTTGCAAAAGAGTGTTTTGTCTTAACCAGTTCCTAGCTGAACTAGCTTACAGCTAAAGAGAGGAGAGGAAAAAAAATGTTTTTCCCTGCAGAGGTGCAGGCAGTGAGACTCTGGGGAGGCGTCAGGGTGCAGCACTATCCCCAGCCGGCTGAAGATGCCATTGGCAGAATGGGGGTGCACCTCAGATTTGCTTGGTCTGTAAATATGTAGGGAATAAAAGAGAAGGCCCTGGGCTCAGGCAGAGCATCTTGCAGATTGTAGACTGGCAAGCAAAGCATGTTCCTCACCTCATTCCATACCCCAGGTCAACAGCCCGCATCCCCAAACCATGGGCACTCCCAAGAAGCCTGCTTCAGTCCCCGTCAGCTGCTCAGCTCTGAAAGCTGATGCTGCTTCTTAGCCGCGTGGGCTGGCAGCCCAAGGTGTTGCTCCGTCAGCTGCTGGAGGGCTCTGGACAAGCTCAACCCAAGCCGTGGGCTGGCAGGTATCTTGGGAGAGGGGGAAGCTCCACTGTCCCTTGTGTTCCTCTCAAGGCTGAGAAGGTCAGCCTCATGGGGCTGCAGCATCTGTCCGTAGGGCTGGCCAGATGTGGAACAGCTCCTCCAGAGAAGGAAAGAGTGGCGCAGAGTTGTGTATTGAGCCTAAAGAGATGGGGTTTCTAGCTGTTGACTTATCTCCTCTGACCTCAGCACCAGCCACCAGTGCTTGGGCCAGCTGAGAGTGCAGCCCTGTCTCACCCCATGAGCAGCAGCGACTGAAGGAGGGCAGGAGGCTTTGATCAGCACCAGCCTGTAGCTGATGCAGCAGGGGACTCGGCACCACACTTACAAAGACCAGTGGTAGAGGTCTCAGAGGGATCCCCTGGGTTACAGAGTGATTGACACTCCTGTGACTGTCTCAGTGGAAATCCGGTTTGATCTAATTAACAACAGAGAGCGGAAATCACACAAGGACACAAATGAAAAGAAGGGAGTTTTTTGTACCTAACCTTTCCATTACTTACCCACCAGTGTGATTGATTCCTGCACAAAGGTCGTAGACTCAGCTGTGAACAGAAAAGACAGGCCAAAGTATGTCTGATAGCACAGGGTTTCTTACATTTAGAATTGCAATTCAGTCTCTAATGCCTTGTATGCAGAAAAAGCATCTGTGAATTCCACCCACATTGTGGAAAGTGATGGAAGAGGAGCAGACCAGTTTTACAATAGTCATGTTCCAGTAGCTCAGTGTCAGTCATCCAACTTTGGGAAGAAAAGCAGTGAGATGGTTTTTTCACAAGCATGTGGATCCTCTTTCATTTTGTAGAGCACCGGTGGCATTTTTCCACTCTTTTTCCACAATTATTTTTCTGGTTTTGGTTTTTATTATTAGGCTTGGTAAAATTTATTGAACCTTGCCTCTTGAAAGAACTCTTGATGGTAGGAGGTAGACTTGGAGAGCCCAACTACCTATTGATCCTTTAATAATGGTTAAAATAATACCAAGCCATATTCCCTTTTTTCCTAGTGTTTTCGTTGTGTTTTTTGCTTATGGTATGTTTGGTTGCTTATATACTTACATATACTTAGATACTTGCCCGTATAAAACAAGCTATCTTCTGTATGTACTTCTTGTGAAGGTCTTTTCCCCTTCTTCAAACCTTATTTCTCTGAAAGCTCTCACCAAATGTACTTCTCTCAGTGGTCACACTTAATAGTTGGAAAGAAAATAATGTGTCATTTCTTTTTGTGCTCTTAAAGCTTGATCAATTTTTGAATTATTTGTTGTAGAAGGAAAGTTGACTTTGGAGTTACTAGAAGGAGCACAGAGTCTTTAAAGTCTACCAAGGGTAGAAATCCATCTTTCCCTGACAGTAATGCTGCATTATTGTGTTCGTTTCTGGTTTACATCCAATTCCTGGCTGACTAGTGTCCGTTTTTCATGCTCATTCATTAGTCACCCTTGCATTAGCACTGCCTTGAAGGCATCTGGTTTGCCTCTTACCACATTTCTCAGAAATGATAAAAGATATCCTTAAAGTTTTACTCACTCACCCATCACAGTAAAACTCAGAACAGCAAAGAGAGGAAAGAGATTTAATATATATATATATAAAAAAAAGAACAGAATAGGGTTATTCTTTGGTCTTTCTTAGAAGTTGACAGGTAAAAAAGGGAGTGGGAACGTGCCATGAGTTCGTGTAGAAACTGTTAGCTTTAGCGGGCAAAAAAAGAAACTTCAGAGTGGTTTGTAAGCTAAAAATGCATTAAACATAAAAGGAAGTCATTTAGCAGTACATTAAAATTAAGATCTAATGCCCCTCTCCCCAAAAAGCATAGCGACTGAGGAATAAAGCTAACAACATGGTGTACACTGACATTCTGATTTCCCATTACACTATTTCAGTTTTATGCTTGTGGAAATTCTCTCATTTCCATGCAACGCTGAATGCAGCCATCTGTCCTTACCAGAGAGGATTGTGCAGGGGTATTTCAGGAGTCTTGGAGGAAAGTCTCATCTTAAGTATGCTGTAAATGTGCTGCGATATGTGCCACAGGAGCCTGCTCTGAATTTACTAAGACTGTGCATTAGGAAAGAAAAGAGAATCTGGCTCAAGGTGGCAGAGCAGAATTATAATTCTCCTTAGTTTATTTTAATGACAGCAGCCTTGAAGGGAAGTTAGAGGAGGGGGAAAATGCCTAATGGGGTGCAGGTCACCCCTTGAGTCTGGCAGTGACATGCCCACCTGCAGCTGGGTGAAATACATGAGATTGCTGGAGAAAATAACAAGATGGACCCTTCAGCATCACTGTCCGCCAGGACTCGCTCCGCTCCAGGGGAGACGAGCTGTGACAGCAATATTACCTGTGTGAGGGGAGGAAGAGTATTGCTAACACAGACCAGCGGGATTATTCTACCTTACCAAAATAATAATGGAAAGCAAGTGGTGCTGCCTTTCTCTTCTGTCTGTCCCTGATGAAGGTGAGGGTAGAGCAGGCTCGCTCTCAACGTTGCATTAACAGGGCTGCTGCCGACCCGAGGCTTTAATAATTCACACTGCCTCTTCACAGACAAGGAGGTCCTGACCCAGAATGGATCAAATGTTTTCTTGATTTGCTTTTTCAGGCATATTTTCTGAAGATTGTCGAAGCTT
>JANHGN010009790.1:15295-27857 GCA_024605025.1 Megaceryle maxima
ATAGGATGTCTTTTATTCTTCTTTTACTATTCTCTGGGAAAATGTATCCCTTCTATCCTTGCTTGCAAGCAATTGTAACTTACATGACACTTTGAAAAATAGAAAAATGTTATTGAAAATGCTCTGCTTTGGAAAGATCCAAAGTCCCTCGGTGCATTAACAAGCTCACCCGCTCCTGGTCAACAGTGTGAAGTTGCCATGATGACTGTAATTGTTAAATGTCAAAGAAAGCTGAAGACTGAACTATTAGAAGGACGTCATTGTTACCCACAGAAATCATAGCAAGAAAAAAAAAGCAGTTGTTTCGAAATCCAGTGCTGCCCTAGCAGGGTGCTTCATGATAGTTAGAGCAGGTGATGAAGTTGTTTGTCCAGACCCTCCACTTCTTCATCACTTCAAAGAGCACCTTGTTAACTGGTCTGTTACAACCAGTGAACCTTATGGTGTGTTAGGTGAAACCTGCCCTGCACAGCTGCCATCTGCAGCTGTTTGTGGGTGGCGTGGCTGCGGCGGGAGGTGGTGGGTAGTTCTGGTGGGATAGAGCTGTGAACACATTGGGAGGGAGCCAACAGAACAGGATATAAAAGCTCCCAATCTTGTAAATACACAATTCCATCCTTTTTCCACACACCCCCCAGATTAGTATCATTTACTCAGTAGTATCTAATGACTCCTTTGAGAACATTACTGCCTATTATGTCAGAGCCCCTACTTAGTGTATTTTTAGCTTGTGGATCATTGACCTGCCCGAATTCAGTGGTGCTGCTTAAAGCTTCACACTCAGAAAGGCTCCGTGGGCAGGGGGTGGCTGGGGGAGCTGAGGTCTCACAGGGTTCATCTCACCTGTGGCAGCCCTGCCGCAGTGGTTCCCAGGGAAAGGGGCTGTTCATACCCAGCAATTCCAGCTGTTGATAATGAAGAGGTTAAAGTGGGATTTTTTGCTGCTATTACACGTTTCAAGGCACATGCTATTTATTTTTGTATGCAGTAAAATTTGAGGGTTTTTTTTTAAAGGCAGGTGCTTTAGGAGAAAGACAATGATTGTGCATCTGAGGCTATGGAGAACTTCAGAGCTCTATTAATGTTTCAGGAAGGTAGGCAGGAGAGTACATCAACATGTCAAGGAAAAAAACCTCAGATTACTATCTATCTAATCTGCCTTTACTCTCTTCATCCCTCCCTACCTGAACACCTGAAAGCTATTATTAGTATACTATTTATTTCTGTCCTTCTATCAAGAGCATGGTATCTTTCTCATTTATCCTCAGCCCTGATAATAGAGCTCAATACATCTGTGATAATTGTCTGCACCGTGCAGGTATGTGTGTGTGCCTGGCATGCGGTGTGCCCAGGGTACCTGTCAAGCCCACAGGAGGTGTGAGGAGCATGAGCCAGTCATGGGGGGCTTCACCTTTCCAGATGTGTGCTGGGAATATAATACAGCAAAGGGGGAACAGAGAGTGGTGGTGAATGCAAGTGGTGAGGGTTGTAGAGAAGGGAGTGGTGGTCTCTTCTCACAAGTCACAACTGATAGAACAAGAGGAAATGGCATCAGGTTTGTGCCAGGGGAGGTTTAGGTTGGACGTGCAGAAAAACTTCTGCACCGAAAGGGTTATCAAAGAGTGGAACAGGCTGCTCAGGGAAGTGGTTGAATCACCATCCCTGGATGTATTTAAAAGCCATCTAGATATGGTGCTTAAGGAGATGGTGTAGTAGTAGCTCTGGTAGCGTTAGATAACAGTTGGACTTGATGATCTTAAAGGTCTTTTCTAACTATAGCGATTCTGTGATATGTCCCAGTCTTTTTTAAGTGCTTCATTTTCCAGGGAGCAGAAATGCTATTTTCTCTGTTTAGAAACATCTCTTGCATTTATGTAGTATGGCAATCAAATGTAATTTAAACGACCAGCTATTAATACTACTAATTCTTTTTCTTCTCCCTCCCCAGATCTCCGGAAAACTTTTGAACAGGAGCCCTTGGGGAAAGAAGTGTCACTGGAGCAAGAGGTCCTGCTTCAGTGCCGTCCCCCCGAAGGCATCCCAGTAGCTGAGGTGAGCAGCACCAGCAGTGTCCTGACACTTGGAGATCCTAACTGAGGCCTGATCGGTGGCTGATGGTGCAGTGAGTTAGGACACGGTGTGATGATGGGTGGTAATGGAGAGCTGACTGACTGCTGCTTGCAGACAAGAGTGATCAGGAACTGATTAATGGCTTTGGCTTATGGTGCTTTGCTGGGCAGAGCTGCAGGTGGTTTGGTTTCAGTTTTTCTCTTTTTCAAACACCACAGTTACATCTGGCATCCAAAGGACACGTAGATGGTGGAGCATGTTAATACCAGCCTACCTTTCTTCTTTCATTTTAAACATTTTGTTCTGAGAGGCACCTTTCAAGAACAGTATAAAGACATTTTAATTTTTAGCTTGACAGATTATATTTCCCTCACATGTCTCTGCACATGCTCATGTGTGCCTCAGCCAGCTTGGCACAAGAGGCTGTACCACGGTCCACTATGGGCTCCCAGGCGAAGCATCGTGAGGTGGGGTCAAGCAGGGAATATACCTGCCTAGTAATCCATCTTCAGGGGCTTACCTTGTTTTCCTGCTGTCATTTAAGTAAGCCCAGAGTGGGTAGCCTGCCCTTCAGCAAAATCTGTAGCCACCAATAGCAGTGGGTGTCCCTGTGAACAGGAGCTTTCCTAAGTGCTGGCTGCTGAAGTAGTGGCTGCAGCTTCAGACTCGTTGCTCATGGGGGGAGGGTCTCTGAGTCACAGGGGGGCCTCTGAAATCCTAAATCCGCGCTGGCTGTTAAGAGAAAAATTGATTGTTAATTACAGTAATTCCTCTATCTGAATTCTCCTTGGTTTTCCTCTGCCACGCACGGAGGAAACTGTTGCAAATTTGCATTAGGGTAAGTTAGACTGTCATGGCTAAGTAGCAAAGTGGTTGTCACTCAGCGCTGATGACTGATTTCTCAGGAGATGAAGCTTAAAGTGTTACCTTCCCATCTAACCCAAGTTTAGATTTAATCAGAATTGCAGAAACGTGTCCACAAACATCAGAAGGAATAATTAGCATAGAAGATTTTTTCCCATGTTCTTTTTTCTGAAGGCTGTTTTCTTTCCCTGTTAAGATCCCCCAAACTGTAAAGAGCATTTAGGTCTGCTAAGCCAGACCTAACTGACAAATGGAGAATTAATCAGTTGACTTTTCCTCAGGAACGTAGCAACAGTTTGGTTTTTTCTCCTTTCTGATGCTTCTCTGCATCAAATCAGCTTGCTGTTGTGCCATGACGGGAGGGTTTGCAATGGGATATGCTGTTCAGGCAAGGTAGGGTGGTACTGGGGAACTTCATTACCTTTGCTAGAAACAGAGATTGATGATGACAGGTAGTTTGTTCGAATGCAGTGTTACAAGCACCTCTGCAATTTCAGCAGCCAGCCCGATTATTCCTTTGGAAAATTCAGCACTGCGTGGTGGGGCGGCTGGGACCCAAACAGCATGATTTAGCATGATGCCTGGATGTGATCTCTGAAAAGATCCTCTGTGAGGTGCTCTCATAATAACTGCGCCTTTTCCTGCCTTCTAGTACCCTGGCTCACTCTGTCAATAACCAAGATTCATGACTGTACATTAACTGGCTCTGAATCCTGTTTGTACCGTGGTCAGGGCAGAAACCAATTAACACTTGGCAGGCTCAGAAATCGTCCACTCCCCGTCTGACATTCAGAAGAACCGTTCTGTGTTGGGTTTTATTTCCTCTTCTGACTTTTGAAGTCAGAAGGAGATCAAACACCCAGATTGGACAGCAGCCTAATACAGCCTCTTTGTAGATTCTTTCCAACACTATTAAAAGAACAAAGCCCTGAACACTAATGAATGTGAATACCTTAATGTGACACTTTATTACAGCCACTTGCTGAAGCTGGTAAGATAAATTTTAAAAAAATGGAATGATGAAAGGTAACTTGGTGGGTTGAAGGATTACATGATTATTTTAATTTAGAGATGAACGAGTTCTTTGTTTAAGACTTCGTTTATTTGTTCGGGGAAGTTTCTGATATGATGATACAGGTAACTGAGCAGGAGAGGACTTGGGAAGGCAGGTGGCAGGCTGAGGCTGTCTTCCATCCTGTCGAAAGACTGCTTGCATTCCAAGTAGAGTAGGGGAACGCATCTGCTGCTGCTGTGAGCAGCACTTCCAAGTGCTGTGGTGAGCATGTACCTCAGGCTCTTCCCTCTCTGGGCACTGTGTTTTGGTTTGGGGTTTTTTTCCACTTACTGGCTTCTGAATTAGCCACTGGCTTTAACACCAGTCGCTGTACTTAACACCAAAACGGAGGAGGAAAAGCTTATGCTGTGAAACTACAAAATACACATCCAGTGTTATGCCATGCTGGATTCCAGAGTCCCAGCATCTCCCCCTTTCTTTTTCATTTTATTCTCTCTTGCCATTTTGTTTTATTTTTTCCTGGCATTGCAAAGTGGTGGGAACAACCATGCTCAGGGATATGTTCTGTCCTCTTTTCAGTAGCTGGGGGATTTAGTCTTCTAATTCCCAGCATATTTAATTGCAATTAACTGTGTCAAGCTCTTTTGGATCAATGCTAGAGCAGATCTTACTGTTACTGAAAAGCTGAAGCACATAGCAGCATACAGAGGGCAAGAAGGACAAAGACAGAGATGGGCAGGCAGAGCTTTTAAGGCAGCACTTACAAGTCCCTCAGATCCACTAGGACATGACGAGGATTAGAGTAGGCTCAGATCGTGGCCACTAGAAAAAAAAGGTGCAAGATCCAATTAGAAAAAAAAAAAAAAAAAGTGTTAAATGGTGTTAAAATACCCCAAGTCTCATGGCCTGAGGTTAAATCAAAGTACTTTTTTTTGTTCACTTGGGCCAAAGTAAGGAACAGAGGGTTTGCTTGGTCTCTGTGAAAACTAGATGAGCTTCTCTGCTTCCCTGACCACCAGCCCTGGCCAGTGTTGGTGCCAGTGGCACCATGCCGTGCCTCCCCACTCCCAGCTTTATAGCCAATATCAAGCTGAACCTACCTGCAAGTTACAAAACACCCAGGTAAAAGTTTGGTCTTTTCCAGCATATGACCAGGTGCTGTTACACTGAAGTTTCCACACAGAGCTGAGGGATGAAGGGGCAAACTCACATATTCCTGCTGGGTGGGGGGGGGGTGGAACAGAAAAAGAATGGACACAAAACCAAAACACTGCCCTAGCTCTGTGCCTCCCTGCCTTCTGCTTTTCCTCAGTGTGGAGGAACAGGATAAGGTGGTGAGATAAGCAATCTGACCCACCAGACTCAGTGGGAGCTGCTGGTGCTCATCAGAAATCAGACAGTTGCAGCTCCCTGGTGTCAACAGAAACATTCATTTCAATTCCCCACTCTCCTGTGTGTGCATTTGTTCAGACCTAACCTGAGAAGTCAGGAAGGATCCCATTCTGCGACTGTCCAACAGTAACGGCAGAGTTATTAGCAATTAACCCCTTAGCTCGTTTAATTTCTTCTTTGAAAGGTGCCAGCGTCGTATAGCACATGATAAAATAGTTAGAGACACCGAGTCACATCGTATTAGCTCATTGCAATAGGTTATAGATCAAACCATCAATGAGATGTAAGATTGGTTAATCTGCCGTAAGCATCCAGGCGAAATTTTGCACTGAAATGTATGATTTGTGGTGCCTTTAACAGGGGGATAATTGCTTCTTTAATTATAATTGAGGTGTTTCACAGAGTAGTTTAATTGCAGACCAGGGTGTAACATACAGTTCGGTGACCCAGTTGGGTTTAAAACTGGATGTGATATTTATCCACATTCATGGCTTTAATTAGGAACTAGAGCAAGGGGAAAAGCATCCCTGAGTCATGAGGCAGAAGGGGCTGTTTCTCCAAGTCAAGGCGGTTGTGCTACAGACTTTGTTCTGCTACTCTTGCCTGGGCAAGAGCTGGTGGAAGCTGGGGACTTCTCCAAACAGGCATCATCAGGTGGCTGCTCCATCTAATTGATTATTAATACAACTGCTGTTTGCTTTGTTTCATGAGAGCCACTTATGTTTTGCAGCAGTTATCCCTTAATTGGGAGTTCCTGTGTATGCGTTTCCATGCAGGTGCGTGTCACGGAGGCAGTGTTTTATGTTCCCAGCAGGAAAGTGAGCTCTAAGAGAGGTGAGTAGAGGACTTTGTGGCCACAAATACTAATTAACTGGGAAACGACGCTGTCCTTTGCCTTTCAACAAACAGCCAAACTGCCTCTGGGTGTCAACGGGAGGAAGAGTGAGGAGGAGGAGGCAGGTTTGTGTGCAGAAGGAGCACAGCCTGAAGTGAATGAGGACTGCGTATTTTAAGGCAGCTTTTGACATGATGAGAATTAGAGTAGGCTCAGGTCATGGCCACTAGGAAAAAAAGCCCAAGATTCAAATAGAAGAAAGTGAATGAGGAATGCTCATTTGTTTTGCCCTGGAGAGCCATTGGGTAAGGTCTGGCAACACAGGTCTGTCCTTCTCCAAAAGTACAGGATAAAGCTCCTGTAAAAAGGCATGAAGATTCACGATGCTCCCATGTTCTAGAAGTGGTATTTCCAAAATGCAGCCTGCAGAACGTGTATCAGCTGTCACTGAAGAGTCACTCGATCAAGTTTTGCTGGTTTTTTGCTCAAGAATTTACATGTTCTTCTTTCCATGCTTTTCTTTCACTAAAAACCTGGACAAAATCTTGTATGTCTTTTAAAACTGGTAGAAGGAGTTGTCTGTAGGACAACAGGCACTATGCAACTTTCAAGGAGTATGAGAAAAGGGCTGTCCTCAGGGACTGCAGCCATCCCCCAACATCCTGTTCCCTTGTTGGATTTAATGATCCTGAAAAGGTCTGTGCTGTGAAGAATGAGCTCCATCTATCCACCCAACCAAAGAACCACACAGCACACTGGTAACTCGTATGAAGCTTTTTCCAAACAGACGCCTCCCAATTCCTTCAGGAACTGGGGAGTCCATGTGCCCACGTGGTGCCAAAAGTGCCAACCAACACATGTGAGCCATGGGACTCCAGCTCAAGCACCTCTCTCAGGTGCTCCAGCAACTCCCGGTGGCCACATGGCAGCCGCTGAGGTTTTCAGTTAATAATGCTGTGCTCTGTATTTCAATTTGAGGCTCTACGAAGTCAAGTTCTCCATCTGCTGCTACCAGTCCACCTTTGAAGCTTCTTCTGTGAGGCTTCACTGCCCTGTTGTTCACAAAGTGAGGCTGTAACAGGGCCAGAGACATCCAACAGCTGTACATACACCCTGTGTAGATGTTACTACTCAAGCAAGAAGCTGGATGTATGTGCAATTAAGGAAGTGCTTCCACAGCAGGAACACAAATTCCCCTTATTGGCAGCAGAAGCACAGTAGCAACAACTGAACAAAATGTCATGGTGGTTTGCATTTGCTGTCTCATTCTCAATATGTGTTTTGCAGTCTCTCATAGCTGTAATTTCAGCCTCCTTAGAGACCATCCTTTTTTTAACCTTAAATGGGTATGAAATTTATTTTCAGCGAGTAGTACATGGAGGACAGCATCCTCTTCAGCAGGCAGTTGCTGGGATGAAAGTGTACATTTGAAACCAAATCAAAAAAATCAAATAACATTCTTCAAAGAGGCACTGAAGTCTCAAGGTGCCTGAAATAGCTGCTGGCTCAATAGCCTGTATGAAAACTACTAAAAGTTTTCTGTCTCACTTGGGCATCTTGTACTGTAGCCAAATCAGTAGTTAGCTTCACAAATGTTTTACCCTTACTGGCACGTGTGTGTGTGCTCTTTCTATCAGTACGGTGTGGGGTGAGTGTCTGTTGCAATTCAGGTGAAGCAGGGGGGCTGTGATTGTCCCGTGGCTGTTGGAGGCGGTGCGACCTCAGCAGGGACGGCAGCAAGACAGCTGCAGAAACCACCGGCCGCAGCGCCAGCGGCTGGGACACCAGGTGGAAAGTGATGCTGCCACGTCAGCCGGGCACGGGGAAGGCAGGGGTGTAATGATCATGCCTCCCAGAATCATAAATTGCCTTTTGTCGAGGCAAATCTGTCCCTGCTCCCAGCTGCTCGCATCTTGTTTCTTCTGGAGAATTGCACTGGAGGGCTTTGCCCGTGTCTGGAGCGTAGAAGATGCGCTGGTTGCGGCAGGTGCTCTCTGTTCTGAACATGACTCGAGGGCAGGTCGGTGTGGTGGGGGCAAGGAGAGACTCGCACCCTTGCTGACTTTCTTGAGATTGTGAGAGGTGTAAGAAGTGACTTACATCATCAGGAGGGGAAGATCTAGATGAGCTCGTATCCCCTTCCCATTCTCGGGTTTCTCTTGGAGCAGATATGCCCTTGCTCTACCAGATTCTGAAACAGTAAGGCATAGGCAAGTGTGCCAAGAGATTTAAGTGTCTAGTAATGCTAGTAACTTGGCATGGCTAAATTTGTGTCAGCAATTAGCTTCTGTAATAGGTTTTCCTGCATATGTAATCACTTGTGTGATTTATGGTCCCTGTGTTAGTCTACGCAGAAGCCTGGCCCAGCTTTGCAAGTCTTAGTCCCTACATGTGCTGCCTTATTTCAGGCTGCTGCAGGAGGCATCCTGCAGCAGCACGACTCTGGCTGCAGCTCCTCAGCATAGCCAGGGTGGTGCCTGCAGGTTTTCTGTTCTTGCTGATGGTCTTGCTTTTCATGATGGGTGGCACGTGGCAGGTTCCCCCTGTTAATTAGAACAAATGTGCCGATTATGTTAATGTATCTCCCGATACCAATCAACGAATAATTAGAGACAACACATCTGTCTCTCACCAGGGAGCAGGATGACAGAAAGGGCACTACAAGGTATGCTGCTCTAAATTACAGCCACCTTGTATCGTGCGCTTCCTCAGCCGGTCACGGGGACAGCTCAGGCTCGTGGCGGGCTTGCCAGCGTGTTAGGAGTACTGGACGTGCAGCTCCAGCTGCACACCTGTGCTCCACTGCTCTGCAAATTGCATTCAGAGAGCTGAAGAACTCTGACCGACACGTAGCTGATGCCGGGTGTGCTCCAGCTTCTCAGCATCTGCAGGTGCTGTGAGTCGGGATTTCATCCACTGTGCTCCCACCTTTACAGAGGGGCTCTCTCTTGCTAGTCACTTTGCAAACGTAGAACAAAACCACCTTATTGAGTTGAAAAATAAGAAAAGAAATAGTGATTTTTGTGCCTGCTTTGTTCCACGGGGCTGGTACATAAGAAAAAACAGTTGCAGGTTGTTGTTGTTCTCCATAACTGTCCTCTCCATGAGGGAACACTTACCCTATGCTTCATGGCAGCGTTGTTGCCAATTAAATGATTTCTGTTGCTATAAGGAAAAACTGATGATGCCCAGGCTTTTTCAGTGTATATGCATAGCCATTCAAACATTTGTTAATAGCAGTTGGTGGGACGTGCCTGAAGTAACTGAATAGGGATAGGTACCTGTTCAGGAACTGTTGTGACTATAGCTAGTAAATATACATCCTCAATAACCAGGCAAAAGCAAACATCTACTCTGGAAATGTCTTCTCCAGAGAGATGAAAAATGGAGCTGAAAAATGGATATGACCCTGAAGACGAGCATCTTGTACAGTTTGAAATGCTCATGGGTATCTCTGCCCGCTTGCCTGGAGGGGTGCCGGTCTCTGGCACGTAACTGTCCGGTGCCTTGTCTGCCAGCCTTGTTTCCAGCGTGGTGGTTTCCCCAGGGCACCAGTCACCATTATTCAGGCAGCAGAATTAAATTCAGGGTAAGTTTCTTCATTGACTGGATTAACAGCCTGCTTCAGCAAGGGGGCTGTGCCTTGGGGAACGACACGGCATCAAAAGAGATCATTGCTTTTAACTTCTGTAATAACAGTTTGCATGCTTGTCATTCATAAATCACACCGTCTCGTTCCGCTTTGTTCTCTTCTCTTTTGTATTTGACACCTGATCTTTTGCTACTTACGTGACAAAACGGTCCTGCTCCCACCTGGTCTGGTTACCTCCAAAAAATAAAAATGAGGTTTGGAGGTGCTGAGCACCGCAGTCACCTGCACCAGAAAAAAAAGAAATGAGGCCGTTAGTCACTGAAAATAAGTACCAACAAAAGTCTCATTTACATGTTGTAGTGTGTTTAATTAGTTATCATTTCTACGGGGACCGAGGGAGAAAACACATCCACTGGAGGGGTGTGCTCTTTTTTGTGCTGCTCTACTGGTGGCTAAAATATATATGAAAGGAGGCTCCTGTCTCTTGCCAAATCATTCATTAGTTTCTCCCTTCAGAGTTGGTGACTTTATTGTTTGCTCTTTGAACAGACCCATGACATAAAAACCCAGATGCCAGAAGACTGAATTAGGCATGTTAAAGATGCATCTTATAAAAAAGGTGGAGTTTAGACATGCACAGACAATACCAGTGTCCTGGCAAAACAGACTTTTCAGAAAAAAATAGGCATCCTGTTGTTCTGCAAACTTAATGTTTTATTGTTAGCACATTCTGTGAGCTATTAGGTGAAAAGCATCTTTTTCCTTAGAGATTTGGTGAAGAGCCAGAGGCAGTATCCAGAATTATACAGAGTATCTTTTTTGCTGTTGTTGTTTTTGTCTGATATTGGCAACTTCTGTTTTCATATCATGAAAACAGGGATGAAAGGGAATTTAATGCCCATAGCTTTAGTTTTGTCTAATCAGCTGAGACCCAGACTGAATATGCATGTGTGTGTGTGTGTGTGTTTGTGGAGAGAGGAAGCCTTGCAGAGTACTGGAAAAAGAGAACTTGCATAGTGCCAGGGGCTGCTAGAGTATGTACTGGGGTGGGTGTACCAGAAATGTTTTTGGACTGAGCCTTAGACCATGGGATGGCTGTAGTCCAGTGCTCTCTGATGTCCTCAATGTGCAGAGCACGGGAAAAGTACAGGTGGATTTGAAGGTGGTTCGCAGCTGTGGCAACGCACGTAGCATCCTTCAGAGTCCTAACGCAAGTCTGTGCTCCATCACAGAGACAAAAAATGGTGTTAAAAACTAAGAAAGACATTTTATTTGTCTGAGAGGCAGGAATTAAATGGCAGCCTACTACTGGAGGAGGGATAATCTCCTGGCTTGTTTATCAGTCTGGGCTGCATGCAGACTGACCTGTGAGTGAGGTTTAGTCTTCCTGGCAGGTAGAACCAGGTTATGGACTAAGAACTTGTATTTTTCATGGTAAAACATGAATGTTGTAGTGACAGAAGCACAACCTTCAAAGTTTCACGTTGGTTTTTTTCCTCCCCTGTTTCTCACAGACAAACAAATCCATTTCCACAGTCCTTCTTACACCACTAGTTTTAAGCTATGAAGTACCTGTAGTTGGGAGGCAACCACATAACTGCAGCAGTCTGCTGTGGCAAAGGAGGGTGTAAATCAAGCCTTCCTCGGGGCAGCAGCTTTACCTTCGCTAAAGTATACAGCTTTGGGAGCAGTTCACACCCAATGCACATCCACCCAAACTGGGGTAGGGGAGCTGGAGATGCTTAAAGTGGGGCTAAAGATGGGGAGTGGGAGGTGGGCAGCTAGCCCGCATCTGTGAGCAGTGGCCTCGAGGCATTGGACCAGCTCTGGTCAGGGATGAATCAAGGCCTCTGTGTTTAACACCAGGAGAGGCCACTGGTTTTCTCCCCACAGCTCGGGGCAGTCTGTATGGCTGTCCCGGCAGGAGAGCAGGTTCTCTCTTGGGTTTGGGGTATGTCAGTGATCGGGCACTTCCTCAAACATCTTTGGAAAAATGAGGTTGGTGAGAGCAGCTCTTGGTAGTTAGCACTTCACAGGTCCAGTGGGTTGACTGTGTTTATGTTTTTCTTCCTTCAATTAAGTTCTGGGCACAAGCTGAAGTGATCCAGTGACACGAAGGGCTGGATTTGATCCATCCAGGGCCCCAGTCTTGTCCTTCAGAGCACGCTTGGTTCCAATGAAAACAAGCTACTAGATTTGCAGCCAAATTATATTAGGGTGGCTCGCAGCAGTCAGCTGGGATATAATAGGGTGTTTCTTTAGGAAGGCAATAAAGAGAACATTGTCTAGATAAAAAAAAAAACACATATGAAAATATTTTTCTGTGTAGCCAAGGAAATTACACTTTATGAAAATAAAATATAGCTTACATAAAGAAAAGGGAATAATAAGCACGGATGTATCCTTTGTGACTCCCTATTTCCTTGGTAACTGTCTCTATTTTGTTTAATCCTGATTGCAGCAAAACAATAACACGCATGTACATGTGAATGTATATTTGTTAGTGTCACCTACTCTGGTGTAGGGCCTCGCTGTGTTTGACCCAGGGCAGGTACAGACAAGGCTGCTGCATTATTCACTGCCTAATTAGACAAGACGTATAAAAGAATGGGTGAGATCTCTGCCAGTTTAGGATTTCTGATGTTATAAGGGTATTTTCTGCTTGTAGATATGGTCCTAAGGTATCACCCTTTCTTACCCCTCATCTCAGACTCTGAAAACATAAATCAGTTATTTGTCTCTGTACAGTAGCTGGTGGCCTTTGAAAATGCATTGATATTTGCTGGTGGGTGGG
>JANHGN010009791.1:4413-34629 GCA_024605025.1 Megaceryle maxima
GTTTTTTCCTTTCTGCCGGCTTTTTTCCCCCCCCCATTGCTGTGCATTTTTTTTTTTTTTTTTTTTTTTTTTTTTTTCTTTTTTTTTTTTTTTTTTTTTTTTTTTTTTTTTTTTTTCCCCTCTTCCTACCCCCTTTCTGAAACATGTTTTCCCAGAGGTGCTGCCAGCTTCACTGATTGGCTCTGCTTTTTATGTCTGGTTTGGGGCAGCTTCTGGGCTCTTACCACAGAGGCTTGCTCTGCCTCCTTACAGAATCATTGCCATGTTGATCTTCTAGACGAACTTTTGTTTCTATATTGATCTTATACTAATGGTAGGGAGACAGTGTGCTGAGGTGAGTGATTTAAGTGAGGAAAAGTTTGTGTAGATGTGGCACTTAGGGACATGGTTTAGTGGTGACTTGGGAGTGCTGAGTTAACGGTTGACTTGATGATCTTAAAAGATCTTTTCCAGCCTAAATGATTCTATGATTTTGTGGGGTTTTTTTCTTGGATTTGTATTTCTCTTATTCCCTCTCCTATCTTCAGATTTGTATAGAGAGGCTGATGGGTCTCTTCTTGGCATCAACTACTGTATTTTACGGGTATAAGATGACTTATGATACAGTCAACATGTTGAAGACATATAGAAGATTACTCAGGTTTACAGCTATAAGATGACTTACTATGCAGTTAACATGTTGAAGGCATGTAGGTGATTGCTCAGGATTACAGCTAATAAGTAACCTAAAACCATGGAGAATCAGCTTGCTGGTTCTCTCCAAAGTTATATGGATTAGTTATGCGAGAAATTCCTACCAGCACAAGGCCTGTAAAAGTATTTTTGCAGGCCTGTGCCTCCAAATACTTAGGGCTGGGTCTGATTTTCCAGTAATTGTTGGTTATGTAGTAAAGTATCATTAAAGAAAATTACTGATAATCTCCCTGACTGCTACGTAAGCAAAATTATTCCTAAATATACTCTATATGTAATTTGCTGTTAAATGCACACCTTATTTTAAAATGTAATACTCTGATGTGAAGAGCTGCATTGCACTTTTTTTTCCATGTGTATTCACATAGGGAATTTTTTTATTTGTGTCAAGTAGAAATGGGTATTTCCCAAAAGAACTGTTAGGGATATCTTTAGGCAATATTTCATTTAAACTATGCTGATAAGAAATCTCTTCTTGTCTCTTCAGACTTTTTTTGCTGACTGTGCTGGTATCGTGATATTTACATATGTTATCATAGAATGATTTTTTGGCTTATAATTTTAAGATTTATAGTGTCAAAATTACTGACAAACCTTTGGAAAACAATATGATAACCCTCCCGTTATGTATCTTCAGAAACCAAAGGTTCAGTGTTCTTTTTTTTGTATGGTGTCTTTGACACATCTTGTTTTCCTGTGGCAATGGGGTGGGGAAGTGAACAAGGAAGTCTAGAGGTTTCAAAATAAATAAACCTAATACAAATATGTATGGATTATATATGTACACTCTATTAAACATAATAATCGTGGTCTTACGCATGTTTTGCTTTTTGGAATTGGAAACAGACTTTAGCTTTGGTTTTCTTTCTATTTCATTTAAACTGAATTATGTAGCTCAGTCCTGCACTCTAACAGGTCACCCTGTACCTTTAGAAGCTACTAATACTGCATCCACTCTAGCATTGTCTTTGGCTGTTTTGATGATTGATTAGAGATTAAGTAAATCTTTGTGGAAACTGTTGGATATCAATTTTCTTTTTCAAGTTCTACTTCACTGCCAGTTTGTAGTAGATAGTTCAAAAGCACTATATGTAATACCTCTAGGTCTGCCACTACATAGACATACTCAAAGAACACGAAAAGGCAGCAACCAGTAAGTAAAGAATGAAGACACGGTTATTTTTGTAGCATGCATACCAGTTCCTATTTTGTAACTGAACACTCCCTGATGCTAAGCATAGGTGCAGGCTCATTGCTCTGCTCTTTCTGGACCTCTGTAGAAACCTTACTGGAGAGGAGAAGTACTTCTGCTTATATCCAAGGCAAAATAGCTGGACTGTATGGAGGAACAGTGAGTATGGCTTTGAAGAAAACTTAAGCAGATAGTCATAACTGACTTAGAGGGACCATGATATTATTTTTTCCTGATGTTTTCCACAAAAGCTGAACTCTGCTGCTAAGTTTTATAATGAGTTTCCTAAATCACTTTTTGTATAAAACAACAAAATGGGGATAAGGCGTGACTTACCTTATGCAGATTGCTGAAGAGAGCGGCAAATACTCGAGATGATGCTGGTAAGGGGGTTTTTAAAAAATTCCTTTAAATCAGTCTTAAAACTGTCACTGTTTCTGACAGTGGTGCTCAATGCTGGACACTGGACTGTGTCCTGAGGAAGATAATAACCTGATTTTTCTTGGAGGATGAAAACACAGTGCTACTGGGGATAATAAATTCATTAGCTCATGCCTCATTGTTTCTAGAAAAGAATTGCTTTATGCAGTATGGGAAGTGTAAACAAAACAGCAAACAAGACTCTTTTAGATAGATGATGGAGGAGTTTAGGGCCATAGAAATAAAGAAACAAAAAGAATCAAATTGTGTACATTTCTCACAACGGAGAACCCATGATAACTAACTTATTGAAGAGATTATTTCTTAACAGACAAAGGTCTTCCTGAATTATACAGAAGTGTTACTGCGAGAGGTTTTTATCTGAACAAAAAAATAATCCCAAAAGCTTCTTAGCTTTGTTTGTTGCCTTGTTGGCAGCTGCCTGAATAGTATTTTGAAGGTTAGGTGTTTCTCTTCCATGGTAGAGCTGTTCAGTGCAGTTTGTTTTGGTTATAAATAGTGTGCTGTTATATCTATGCACAGAGTGAAGGCTAACGTATGGATTGTGTCCAAAGCTT
The DNA here is from genome assembly GCA_024605025.1 of Megaceryle maxima. Classification (NCBI taxonomy): domain Eukaryota; kingdom Metazoa; phylum Chordata; class Aves; order Coraciiformes; family Cerylidae; genus Megaceryle; species Megaceryle maxima. Next base: position 7,297 of record JANHGN010009791.1, read on the forward strand.
CTGTCTAATCTTTCTTTTATGTCTCTGTGCCAGCCCAGAAACACCTCCGAATGTGTTTAGAGCTATAGTCTAAGAATACTTTGGGCAGGGAAGTTAACCAGTTGCTGAACAGGTGTGTCCTGGGCTTAGTGAATTCAGTAAATTTTCCTTCAATACCTGCAGGATTTATGCAGAGCATTTCTTACCTTCACACTCATGAAATGCAATATAAGCAAAGCCATAAGAGGAATGCGCATGGGAAAGGTTATTTTCACTCTAGAACTGTTGTTGTGGACTATTCAGTTCCATCTGAGGTTCCTAAAGTGTGCTTGGGTTTTTTTGTGGGTTTGTTTTTTTTGTTGGTTTGGTTTGGTTTTTTTTGGTTTTTTTTTTTTTTTGTTTGTTTTGTTTTGTGTTTTGTTTTTTTTTTCTTCTTCTGCTATTCTGCAAAGAAACACAAGTATTTCATAGTAGTTTGAGCGCCTCTGCTTTCTCTGACATACATACTGCTACACAGCAACGGTCAAATAGGAAATTGCTTTGTGGTGGGAAGAAAAGCAGTTGTGGGAGATTAATGTACTACTTTTTCCTTATTTCAGGTGATCTATTTGCTTCCTATTTTTTGCCCTTTAAAAATCTCCTATATGCTTAACATTTTTGCTTCCCCTCATGCAAAGCTTGAAGACATTAGCTGCATTTACTTCATGTCAGAGAAAATCCTTAATATTTTTACTGGTTATTATTTCATTCCTTCAGTGTTTGTAGCATGTCTCCATAGTATTTGTCTGTGGACACTGTTCCACACTGCTATGAACTAACTTTAGGGGAAAAAGGTAGCAATAGCCTAAGATAAATTTTCTGTACAGTAGGTAAGCAACTGATATCTAGAAACAGTAAGGTTCTAGATCATCCCCCTTGAAACATAATGAGAAGTGCCTGAATATGTGAACCTGGATTGTGCAATGATTCTGTACAAGTAGTGCTAATGAGACAAGCAGCAATTTCATCTTGCTTCTGGCATCTAGTATGTGCTAGTGTGTCCTTCCCCTACACAAGGGGCCAAAGGTAAAACTGATTTTTTTTTTTTAGGTGCACTTACTGTTGGGAGACTGAAATGTCACTGAAGGTTGTGTTTGTCAGTGCTAGCAAGGTGAGCGTGCTGAGCGTATCATCATGTGAGCAAAATAGTTTATGGTAGTGCTAGGTATCAGTATTTTCTGACTCACGAATCAAAGAATAGCATATGCATTTTTACTTAGTAAGCTTATTAAAACAACAGTAACTTCTAACATTCTAACATTTATTTTGTCTTTATAATATGTCATTTTAAAATTATTTTGGCCCTTGATATAGCTCAATAGTTAGCTGTGCAGGAGTACCAAACTGTAGGCTTCTGGGAAACACCTTAATTGCAAATTCAAGGGTGGGGAGCAGAGTAGTAGGTCATTGTTTAAAAGATAGAATACTGGCATGGCCTTGTCTTCATGTTATTTTCAGTTCTAAACTCAAATGAAGCTGCTGCTTTTTTTTTTTTTTTTTTTTTTTTTTTTGTGTGTGTGTGTGCAGCAGTTGATAGTGTTAGAGCCCAGTATGTAAAGCAGTGACAGTAAATGTGAACTAAGGTACATGAACCCAAGAGCTGTTCTTCACTGGAGACAGACAGAGAGGGGAGAGGAAGAACAGAGAAGTTTGTATGCATTTTTTACTTCAAACAGAGGTAATTTCCATAGTTGATATGTGAACCTTGTAGTCTTAGCTTGTTGTATCAGTTAGCTAAAAAATGTACAGTGTCTTTACTCCTCTTGTTGGAATAGTCCATATACATGAGTGAGAGTGTAAATGATTAGCCATTGCTGATTCTTTTTATATTAATTTAATATTGTCTAATGCCAGCAATGAACAGTATTTCCAGGTCATTTCACCCACCTATTTAAAATAATTGTGCTGTTGTCATGTGTAGCAATTAATCATTTAATCTCTGGACTGTGTCATGGCAACTGAAAGTCATACAAAGTCTTTAAGGTTATGCATTTATATATATTCCTATAGGTATTTGCACCTCTAGTTATCAGGCAGCTTGCAGAAGAGTGAGATGGTACTATATTTTCAGTTAAAAATTGATTGACAAGAGTTAACTGAGATAGTTGTGACTAAGGAAATGGCCTTATAATCTAAGATGAAATTTTGCAGGTTGTTTCAGAGAGGAGCTGCTGTAATCGTTGCTAATCTCCCCCCCCGCCCCCACCCTGGCTCCCATCAAGATTTCTTATCTATAGATGTTTAGCCTAGAAAGGTTTTGCTGTCTGTAAACATGTAAAAATGAGAATGTTCATTGACTAATCATAGAGTAACTCTTGGGCAATAAAGGCTGGGCTCAGTCAAGGTAAGTTTGAATTGTTTCTTCCCCCTCCTTCCTGAGTTAGACTTATTAAAAACAGCAGCAGCAGCAAAAAAATGACCACACTTTGCATGGGTATATTTTAGCAAACAATAGATTACATACTGAAACAATGTGTTCTTTACAAGTACTAATGTTCCTTTATTTCAGGAAGGTTATGGTTCATGATCTTCCAGAAACTACTGGAAAATAATACAGCAAAAAGGGCTACAGTGTTCTGCATTTAAAATGGTGAGATCCTAGCACTGACTGATGCTATGGCATCATGCCTTCTGCCCCACCACTGCAGAACAGAATTGCTAAAGTACTGATAGCATTCTCTGTCTGCTGCTGACACACAGCGTTGGCCATTATTGCTAAAGCTAATGGACAAGAAAAATAAAGGGTATCTGTAGTCAATAGTTTGGTGGTTTCTTGTTTATTTTTTTAACACACCTTTATATTGTTTCTTGTAAGGGTGTTAGTGTAATTGAAACTATAACTCTGACGAGCAATACTGTCCTGGTTTTACTGCTGAGACTTGACAGGCATATTTGTACTTACTAGCGTGAATATTTAGCATGTAGCAGAAAATTGGATCAGCAAATGCAGTGTTTGTGGTTGTGTTCATTTGAATAAAAAATACACATCACAGACTAAACTCTCTTCACCGAAGAAGAGGAAAATAGCTTTTTCACATGGAGGACACTATGAACCACAGTCTTTGTCTGGGTAGTTTTGTCATTACTTCATCATCTTCTGCCTGGACCATGTTGAAAATATAGTTGACTCTAACAGGAACAAAAATGACACTTTTTATCAGTCAGTGAGAGCTGATTCCTGTTTTTTGACATACCAGAAGAGGCTTGTGAATGTCTGAGATAAAAATGCACAAAACCTCACAAAGGGTTTTGAAAAGCTTTTGTGTGCCTCAATGAAAAGTTTTCAGCTAGAAAACTACAATGTATGCCTCTAGGCCTTAAGGAATTATATGGTTTTGATGTGTGTGTTCTCACCTCAGATTGATAGAGAACAATAGGTAACAGTGATGCACTTTCTCCTTATTTACTCTTTTTTTAGAATTGTGAATGCTGTGCGCATGTGAGGGAATAGGCTACAGAAAATAGCCAACTTGTGTGCAGTTTCACAGCTGAGCATGTTATGACATGTATTTTCTTAGTTTTCAATCTGTCACCAGCTAGTGACACTTGAGAACTCTGTGTTCTTTCATGTTACTCAGTGCTCAATATCTAGGCTATCAGTAATCAGGAAAACTTGCATTAGCGGCTGCAGGAAAAAACACCAAAAGAATAGGGGCAATGAGCAACAACCAACTGAGCTTCTGAAAAGGGAATACTCCTTGACTCACAGTGAGTTTGCAGTACTCTTCCAGTTCTGTCATCTTGTCCAGTAACCCTTCTCAGAGTGTCTATGGATAATATAGACTACATCAGTGTTTGCTAGCAGTATACAAGCCCATGTACATCAGAGAGAGGAAGTAAGTCATGCTTTTTGTTTGTTGAAACACTTGCACACACTCTATGGTTGCAGTGCCCTCCAGTAGTGTAATCTCTCTGAAAAAGGGTTTTAAAGGAATAAGGAACTTGCTGTCAGGTATTTTTTTTTCCTGAAATGTTATGTGTGCCCTCACCCTGCCCTTCTGAGTTAAGCACTAGTATTTTACTAATGGATTTGGTAGCAGAGTTTTTGTGTGAGCTAGAGTAGACGAAAATCCCCTGTTCTCTAAACCTTTTGCTTTAGGAGCTAACTTGGCTAATCAAGCAAAGCCACTTCTCTATGAAATGGGAAGTTTAAGTGACAAACATTCATTCATTGAAAAAGCTTTAATCATGAATGAAGGAATGAATCCCTGGAAAGCCATGAAATAGCTTGTACACTGTCACAGTTTAGGGTCAGGGTGGCCCCTTAGACCTTAGATAACTATGCCTTCATGAATATTTTATGTACAAGAGGAGCGCAGCTGAAGAAGCAATGGATAAAAAACACTGACTATACAAAGTAGTAGGAAAAAGAAAAGCTATGTGTTTTGCTGCTTCCCTCTGCCATCTGGCAAATCCAGTATATATTGCAGGATCTGCCCCTAATACTGTTCTACTGGTAACTCCTTTCTAACTAAACTGAAGTTAATTTACAGCTCAGGGAACTGGCTATGTTCCCTCAACTAGCCCCGTTCTTCAATTGTAGGTGAAGAGTTCAACTGTAGTTGAAATTCTTCTATTGTTTCCAGCAGATGATTCAAATAATGAGTGTGAGACATTCTGCCAGTTGCTAATTCTGAACTTCAATTAAATGTTTATATATGCCTCTGTTTCTCTACTGGATGTGTAATTCTGGATTTCTTCCTCTGTTGATTCATCCTCAAATTTAGAGTCAGCATCAGGGTCATCTGAAGATTGTTTCTTGATTTCTTTTGCACTTAGCATCTCTACTAGAAATAGGTTTAAAAAGAACGTGTAAAATACCTGTACATGACTTTTTCCTTCCCTAGCTGCAAGCCCTGCATGTTCCGTCTAGGAGCTGTACACAATTATTCTGAATCTTCTTCACCTGAAATAAAGGTTTTCCAAACCCAGCCAGGCAATAAGGTGCCTGTACAAGTGTTTGATTTTAACCAATTAGCTCTCAATCAGCAATTATATTAATGGAAGAGGTGAAACAGGCACCACGTTTTACTTGTGCCTTCTGTAAACTAGCTTAAAATAAGTGGATGTGATAGAATTGGTTAGGAAGCTACTAAAAGAGCACTGCTTTATTTTTCTCTTGTAAGAGTGATTGAGAAACACTTCAATGTGGTTTTTTTTGTTTGTTTTGGGGGGGGGTGGTGGGTGTTTTTGGTGGGTGTGTTGTTGTTTGTTTGTTTGTTTTGTGGGTTTGTTTCTTTTTTTTTTTTTTTTTGACAAGCGGAAATGGCCTCAGGTTGCACCCGGGGAGGCTTAGGTTGGATATTAGGAAAAATCTTCCCCAAAAGGGTTCCCAGGCCTGTCCTGGGCTGCCCAGGGTAGTGGTGGAGTCCCCACACCTGCAGTGGTTTCAAAGCCATGGAGATGTGGTGCTGAGGGATGAGGTTTAATGGCAACCTGGCAGTGCTGGCTTAAAGGTCGGACATGATGATATTAAAGGTCTTTTTCCAATCAGCACAATTCTGTGATTCTGTTGTGTACACATAAATATAATGAAAATAATATGCCTCTTCTGAGCAGTCTCAGATGGGTTAAGTCAATAGTATGACACTCTTCTATAGTGAAAAAGCAGTATATGTATTATTAGTTAATATAAATGTAATCTAGTTCTTCCCTATGTTCCTTTATAGCCTGTAAGGGCTTTCCAATATGCTCTTCAGAGTAGCACGAGTACAAGGGTATTATGAGAGAACTTTAACCTATAGTCAACAAATCCTATTCTTTCTCTTAATATTTGAACTAGACACTGTCACTAACACTGAAGCTATGTATAACACATTGCCCATTAACTGTTGTGTTCTTGATGTATATCCTTGAATATTCTCCCCCAGCTAGGTGTGACTATTGTCAGTATACAGGCACTTCTATCTGTCTGAATCTCTAGCCTACTGAGGCACAAGATTGTAGCTTTCTTTTAGTGTAAGGCAATTTCTGATTTTGCATTAGTTCTATGGGAAACAAAAGAAAAAGGAAGTTAATGTTATTCAAGGGGAAAAAATAAATAATCCCCTACCAAGACCAGTATGACTGGTTAGAAAGGAAGAACAACTTTGTGTCAGAACTCTGCTCAAACATTACAGGTTCTGGGTGGATTTATTTGCTTTGTGCAGCATTATTTTTGAATCAAATCACAGATCTAATTTTATCCCCAAGTTAAAAACCGTTTTTGACTGGATACATGTGGCTCAAGCAAAATGAGGTTTTTTTTTTTTTTTCTTGAAGATTTCCAATTCATTCTGTAAAATGGGTAGGCAAAGTTAGTTTTTGTCACTTTCCAGAAACATAAATTACTATGGAACAAGTTTTGTGTCTTTTAAAACGCGTGAATACAATGTTCTTGGGCAAGTGCCTACTTAGTAATGCAAGAATAACTTTTTTTTTCCCCTAAGAATACTGTGGTTATTAGCATAGCACTTAGCTGGATGAAATAAGCCTACTCACCTGTTGGTTAAAGGAAGGCTAGATGTGCTTTTTCCATGTTCTCCTGTCTATGGTAACAGTGGAAAGGATGACTGTAATGATGGTAGTCATACCATAAAAGGAGTTAAGATCTCAACTTGATGAAGCCAGTCAACAGCTGCAGAATACATTCTTCATATATTCATTTATGTGCATCAGATTGTTTCAGTGACCTAGAAGTCAGTCACATAGGCCTTTTTTGGTGGTGAGGGATGAAGATAACAGACTGTTTTTTCTCTCCATTTCACATGCTTTCTCTCATGTATCTAACTGAATTCATGAAATGCAGACACTAGAAGTGCTTTCTTTTGTATGAGCTTCATGCTCATACTTGCTTACAAAATCTCTTTTAATAACTAAAATTATTTTTCACACAGATTGCACTTTTCTTCAGTTCTTTCCATCTTTTCTTATATTTTGTGGTGCTTTTTATTAGAAAATAGAAAACTTTTGGATTAAAAAGGAAAAAAATGTGAGAGATAGTGGATGCCTTTCAGTTGCCTCTTCTGATGTTTCTTTAGGTAGCAGTTACAAGCTGATGGACTTTGCTCTATGCTAATTAATGACTGACATAAATTTTGGCCATGTCATTTTTCAATTAAGTATTCTACAGATTTTCTAGAATACTAATCTGGAAGCTAATATTTTGAGGAAAAAGTGCAGCTTGGGTACAGTCTGTAAATATATTTTGGTGTTCTTGCGGTGCTATTATTCTCTCTATCAAAAAAGAGTTAAGGTACACAAAAAGAAGAGAGACACTTTCTGCCTCAGAGAAGAAAAGGATATGTGGATACTAGCCTGGGACTTCAGAGAGTAAAATTCAGTTTAACGATTAGTGGCAGGCTTTGCTATGGTGAAAAGAAATGTCCCTTTTTTTTGGTACTTCAGTTTTAAACTCCTTTTGTGGAACGGAACTTGCATGCCTCACAGGGCTTTTCTGAAGTTAAATATTTTCCCTATGTAATCTCTTTTACGATATGAGGTGCCATGTGAGTTATCTGAGCCTTAATCATAGAATCATAGAATGCTTTGGGTTGGAAGGGACCTTGAAAGGTCATCTAGTGCAACTCCCTGCAGTGAGCAGGGACATCTTCAACTAGAGCAGGTTGCTCAGAGCTGTCTCTGACATGACCTGGAATGTTTCCAGAGATGGGGTGTATACCCACCTTTCTGGACAACCTGGGCCAATGTTTCACCACCCTCATTGTAAAATATTTCTTTATATGTAGTCTGAATCTCCCCTCTTTAGCTAAAAACCATCACCCCTTGTCCTGTTGCAACAGGCCCTGCTGATAAGACCATTCCCATCTTTCTTCTAGGCCCCCTTTAAGTACTGAAAGGCTGCTATATGGTTTCCCCAGAGCCTTCTCTTCTCCAGGCTGAACAGCCCCAACTCTCTCAGCCTGTCTTCACAGGAGATAATTCCTGTGGCCCTCCTTTGGACCAGTTCCAACAGGTTCATATTTGTATTGTGCCGAGGACTCGAGATATAATCTTCCTCATGTAGATTGGCATTTTGGCTCCTGAATATTCTTAGGCACCCAGAGGGGTGGGATCTGCAAGTGTAAGAGATCTGCTGAAAAATGTGCACTAGTATGTTCCCTGACTAGGACCTATGAATTTAATCAGAACACTAGATACACAAATATCTTTCAGATTTTCTGTCTCCTTCAGAACCCCTTGTAGTCTCTATTATGACCCCTCTTCATTCTTTTCAGTCTTATGCAGAGCACAGACTCCCATGGAAATGCATCTCTCATCTGGAGTTTCCTTGTTTGCTTTTGTGATAGATACTTATCAGCTAACAGATTTAACAAAGTTGACAGCTGTTTTTTCCTGCTATCCTGTGTGTCCTGCAAGAAGGATCATGGGGAGGCAGTCCAGCAAAATCACAGGTTCTAGAGTCTCTGTTTGTTCCAATGTGCAGTGTGTAATTTCTCATGGGTTGAGCTGGGGTGCGGACCATGAAATGCTTTCTGATACAACTTCTCTTAGGTTGTAGGACTGGGCCACACCTTAATCCTTGCTGCTGGCCAGAATGGCCATAAGTGTCATCCTGCCTGTGGTGGGGAAACTCAACTAAAATTCTGTCAGTTGGAGGCTGATCTTGAAACTTAACAGCCTGGCCTCAAAAGACAACAGCCAGCAGTCATGCTCACAGGGCAACAAAGACAATTTCCCAGCAGCGGATGTAGGTGTTAGCTGTGGTTGGGATTCAGAGTGGTCTGGAGTCCCTGTTTCTCATTTCTGTTCAGCTGGTCCCCTACTCTATGTAGCAGCCCTGTCTGCGGTAAGAATATATTGCCAAGTATGCAGAGGCATTAGAACAAAGAGGATGGAGGCCAAATTTACAAGCAAGTGGCAGGAGCTTTGTTAGGAAAGGGAGTAAGTAGAACAGGATTCTCCTCCAGTTTGAATATTGAGAACCTACCATCTTATAAAGGACGGATCTTTCTGAAATTACTTCATCCTCCATCTCAGAGGAAGTGAAGTGTACTGAGCAAAGGAGGTGCCTTAGCTGTATTTTGGGATGAAGGTATTGAAAGTGGCACTTGATTAACTATGTGTTTGTGCAAACTTAAGTTTAGCCCTGGCCTGGCAAAATCCTTGTCTTAGCAAACCCTCCAGTATAAACATAATTTTGCCAGCGTACCAGTATGACTAGATCAGCTCTCCTTAAGGTATTTAAGGAGGTGGAATAATAGTTGATTTCAGGATAAACTGCCTGTCAGTACAGGGGCTGGCCAGCAGCTATTCTGAAGTAGTGATACAGGTCAGTCTTTATAATATAGTAGTACTTGCTATGCTAGTAAAGGCCTTGCAGTGTAGATGTACCCTCAGTATTTGTGTTGTTTTCTAGTCATCCTTAAATAAATAGGAGATTCTCTTCTACTTCCTATAGGAATAGTAACAACAGAAGAGGATACATCACTATTTCTGAACTTTGTACAGTGAAGCTATTTTTACCTATATAGCTGTGCATATACTCCATTGTATAAAGAATTAATATTATGTATGAAAAGGGAATTGACTATAACTGTATTATTATTATTCATTTTCCCCCATGAATAAGCAAACTACTGGATTATTGTTGGATTTTCTATATCTCTGCAGCTATATTCATGTCGTTGATATTGTTAGTGTAGTTATTACACACTTCTGTTCAGTGCAGCACAGGAAGGGAAAAAAGGCATGCTTGCTATCCATGTTGGGCAGTTCAGTTCCTGAAAAATGCTGTGGTACCTTTCTGAGGTTACTGGTTCCATTTCCGTTTGACAATCTGGCAAAGAGTTAGACTTGATGTGGTTTTTTTGAATGCTTTTTTTTTAAATGTCTTTTTTAAAATTGATTTTTTTTTTTAAGTGGAGTAAATGTGTCCAGAGCAGTAGAAGGCTTAACAGGTAAATGTATCGTGTATATACAACAAATGTTCTTTTCTGTAGGGAAAGCCACAAGCTTGAATCTCTTATATTCCATGTGAGCACCTGATGATACTTCCACCAAAGTTTTAGCTTAGTTTAGGGGAAGTCTTGTCATCTCCTGCAAGGATTTTATCCCATTATAAATCCAGAATGGGAAGTCTTCTCAGCTAACTTTTTTTTAGGCCACAGAATCAGGTCTTGGTTGTTAACATATTAGGCAGGGTGTCCTTTCTTTCTCAAACTGGTTTTCTAACCTAGTGTTCTTCCAGTTGCATGTGCTGTAGGGGATTTCTCATAGTTCCCGTAGCAGTTCCTGGTCTGTTTCATAAGTGTATGTGTTACTCAGCATTTTTTTTTTTTTCCCCTTTCTAATGTTCATGTGGACAATAGCTATGGCTGGGTGGAGGTTTCTTCTCTGGGAAATGAAGGTGTGTGCTTTCTTTGTGTTATCTCACATAGCTGAATAATTGAATAGCCTGTTTGACGTCTATTAGCTGATAGAAGTCATGTAGACAAGGTAAATTTTCTAACGTTACCTACCCAACACTTTCCTTTTTCTTATAGGTCTAAATGCACATTACTCATAATTTTATTTATAATCTGTTTACTGATGATCACTAAAAAATGCTTTTTGAAATAACATACACTTTAGGCTTCTAGTTCTGCTGGTTGTGGGCATTTTGATTTATCAGTTTTAACTTAATTTGTAATAAATAGTTCCTGGCACTGGTGATAACTGTTGTTTAAACATACTTGACCACCAGCATAGGCGTAACTAACCCTTGTAGCTGCACAGTAATACATTTGACCCACCAGGCTCTCTTCAAAATCCAGAGCTTCAGGGCATGAAATAGTAGGCCCTGAAGAGAGGTAAGGGCACAGTAAAAGCATGTCTTGTAACTGTGTCTGATCCCCTGCAGTAGCAGGTAGGAAACTTTTGACAGTCGTCATAGCTCATTTAAAAACTGATCAAACTGCATTTGTAGAGAGTATCTGTAGAGTGTAGCCCAAGGCAAAGTGAATGTCAAAGCTGATACGTGCCTCTCATATACATACTAAAATACTTCACAGTTGTGGAATATGCCATATTTTTTAATCATACTTGTCCTTTCACATCTATCTAAGGTTGCAGGTACTAAAAAAGAGCTCCATAATTTTTACTTCCAGATGATAAATGAGGTGCAGTGAGGTTAAGAGACTTGCTTTTGGGCTTGTTGAGGTAGTCTGTCCAGCAGAAGAGTCCACTGAATTTGTGTTTCTCAAGTCCAAGAATAGTATGCTGTCTGACCTGATCTGCAGTGGTTCCTCCTCCTGCAGGTCTCAATCAGAAAGACATAGAGAGTCATAGAGATTTCATTAAGTTCCATTTTCCCTCAAATGAACAACTGTTGTTCCCTTCTGTTTAAAAGAAATGCCAAAGGAGGGAGCAAATTATTATGTCTATAGGAAAGCTAGTTTTCACTGCTATTTTGACAAATACAAATTACAGAAGAGATGATCATTTTCCGGTTATGTGTTGTCTTCAGCTGTTGCTGAATGCACTTTATTTGGGGTGGAGGAGGAAGAGGCACTGGGAAGTGCTGGTAGATTTATGAATTATTTAAGCTGTTACACCATCTAGTGGTAACATTTTAAAAAAAAAAAAAAAAAAAAAAAAACAAACCTTGTTCAATCGTATAAGGTAAAAGCAGATGAGCAGTTTAACTTTCAATTTCCAACTGCATGTAGAACTAAAAGCAAGTAGCTGTGTTAATGCAAGTGTAAAGCCATCGTTCCCCTAAGGAAGCCTGATGTAATACTCCATCTTAATGTCTGTTTACACCTTTCTTGAAGGTAACATAACTCTTTAGTTTTATCTTCTCACACAAGACGCTCATAGTTGCAGAAGAGTTGCGAAGAAAAAAAAATCATCATCTTGTGAAACAAAAATAGTTTGTTCACAAAATAATATTAAGTTTTAGTTCAAAAGATTAAGTGCTCTCTTAAAAAATAGAAGAAGCTGTTTTAGCATGCTGAAGACTGAGTATGTCCACTGCATAGAAGGCTCACTGTGTATTTTTCCACATAAAACTTACCATGTGCCTTATGTCTGCTCAGGACAGATTTCAGTGTACAGTCAGCTATGAGGAGTCGATGCATTGTCTAGCTCCTGCCACTCAAGGAATCAGCTTAGAAATCAAGAAGTTTTTAAAAACAAAACCCACCCTGATCTCTCTTATTATTTCTAGGTTTTTTTAGCCTGTAGGCTGCACTGGATTCACACTTTTAAGCTTTTCTCATGATACAGGGTAGTGAAAACCTTTTATTTTAAAATTAATGCTAAGGCTCAGACATGGCTCTAGCAGCAGAGACTTAAGAAAGCACTAAAAATAGTGCGAGTCATGATAAAATTGTGAGAGCAGGAAATGTTGCCTCTGAGAGGAGTAGGGAGGAATCTCAATTTGTATGCATTCATTAACTTGGCTGCTTTTTCTACAGTGCTGCTTATTTCACTGCTGAAAGAATGATAAAAATGTTCACAAACCAGCCTCCTGGCTGAATGCTCTGAGGTAGGTTATAACCGTTATCATAACTTGCTATTTACAGTTCATTATTACAGATCTAATGTTTAATTCAGATTATTTATCACTTCCTGGATGGCTTTGTTTTTGCAGGTAAACAGAAGCTGTTTTTATCCAAAAATTAAGCACACAAATGTCATGGTTGCTAATCTCTGGTTAGTGGTAATGATCTGGAGTGTGTTGGAAAGATATCTGCATACTAGGCACAATGATATAATTGAAATTAATCATTGTGCTACTTTGTCTCCATTGCAATACTTATGACTTAAAGATGCACAGAGAATACTGGCTTTGTATCTGACAAGAACGTTCTACGTACATGCAGCTGTCTATGCTTGCAGTCTTCATTATCATTAAAGTATAAAGGCTTTATGATCACTGCCAGGCAAAACGCTAACAGGTAGTGTGTGTGAATCTAATGGTTGGACCTCATAGAGGAAGTACCCTTGAAAGTGGAAATGGCTGTTGCAGAGGTGATGATACTGGATATTGAAACAAACTTCTAATCTGCTTGGCCATTAGTGCCAGATGTTTATCAAACACAAAAAGAGACTTTTCTGCTTGTAGTACATATTAACTTCTGCTCCAGATGAAAACCAGGCTTGTCACAACAGCAGTATATCTCAGAATTTAAGTTTTTGAAGAGGGATTTGTGTGGTGTCTGTAGGAAGGTAAGTGTACTGTATGTTTATTGTTTACGAATAAAGCCTATTTACTCTGTCCAATATAATACATTACCTTTCACATTCTTATTTTACTGTACTACCCTTGGAAGTTGGTTCCCATCAAGATTTTTATGATCTGTTGGGTTGATTATTTCAGTTTAACTTCTTACTATTTTGCTCAGTATTGTCATACTCCTGTTGCCTTGGTGAAGGTTGTACACAAAATCATTTATCTTAAAGTTCACTAAGATTCTGACACTGAACTATGATAAGGCCATTGTGTCAGCAATGAGACTTTCCTGTTTACCATATTTTAATCTTTCCTAGCAAGTCATCTGACTTTGCTAGACTTTGTAGTGTAGTGGCATGTTAGTGGTAAGGTTTCAAGGGAGCTTAAGCCTTTTCTGTGAGTCCGTTCTTGTGTTAGTACACTGATAAATTGTGAAGTAATATTGACAGTCCTTTCTGTATATCAGAATTACTTTTGTGTAAATGCTCTTTTAAAGGTTGCTGAACTGTTTGGTTACAATTGTTATTTTTCTATGTGTACAGGAGTGAAGTACAAGCAAGGTGAAAAAGAAATCTTTACCGATAACTTTGTAAATCTCAAAGCAATCCACAAGTATAATGTCCAAAGTATATTCAGCATTCTAGAATTATGATTAAATTATATAATCAGCTGATGAAGTATTGGCCACGATTACATTTTCATTTCCTCTTGGTGCTAATTTGGAATTAAAAATGTTATTTTTTTGAGGGCTTCAGCAGATGAAAAGTCTGTTGTAGCTTGGAAAATTTCTAGCTGTTGCAGTTTTAAAGCAATTCTTGTAAATAACACAGTGCCGCTCTCCTCGTGCGATGTCTATTTTTTTTTATTAAAGTTTAACTTCTAATACACGTAATGACACGTACCATGAACATCTTTACAATCAATCCTTCTATATGCATTTCTTCATACAAACTGGAATACTTTCATGTTCCTGAAATAGCATGGCAATGTTTTTTTCAGTAGATCTCTAGCTACATAAATGACTTGATGAAGTAACAAAAATTGTAAATTCACTTTTCAACGTGTTTCAGGGGAGGGAGCAAAGTTGCTAGGAATGCAATTATTTGAGAATCAGTTACCAAGATTCAGTTCTTACTTAGCTCTCAGGAATTCAAGCAACTCTAACAGTAAAACTATGTTATTGAGTGGAGGAATGAAACAAACCATGATTTAGTATAACCATGGTTTTGCTTCCAGAAATGCCAATATACAAAGGAACAGAAAACAATATGTAATCTGCTACTTTTAGAGTTGAATGTGTGATTCTACAACTTACACTAATGATGGCAACCCCATAGCAACACCATCTGTTTATTCAATGATGTTTACTCATAAGTGATACATGGTAGTTAAATATAGCTTGACAGTTACCTGACAACTTTTGAGTTCTAAGTTGGTTTTTCACTGCAACATAGTAAAAATTAAACTGGAATTAATATGACTGTCAGAAGCTAGTTATATTGTAAATAATCTTCATCACAGAAAATGGGGGATTTAATGATGCTCTTACCTTAGAAGTTCACTGATGACCTGGTTACTGTAGGTGGCTGTATAATCTAGATTGAGTTAAGGACTTAAAGGTTTGTTTTTGGAAAACACATACTATATACTAGTATATCATATACTCACTTTTCCCCTCATGTTTATTTGGATGAATGAGAACTGGGTTCATGTTACAACTGTAGACTTGCACGTTTGTAGGTATAAGTCCACAAACATCACAGAATACCAATCAGTATGAGAGTAAATTTTTAGATCCCACCGTCTCAAACTGTATCTGCGTACAGTAGTTGATTTAGCACTACTAGTCCTGAAAGAAGTACCATCATTTCTAGGAATTTTCTGGGTTTGTTTTGGTTGTTTGTTTTTAAATAAGATTAGATGTTTTGGAGGCCTGCCTGCACTCCGGATTCTGTATGTCTGTGATTGGAAGTATCCAAACTCAATGTAAGATTAAAATTAAAAGGAGATGTGAGTCATCAAATTGACATTCACCACTGGATGCAACAGGATCAGAAGGGTTTTCTGTAGGAAAACCTGTGGTATTTTTTGATATTGCTGTCAATAGCTGTCAGAGGAGTTGGACTGGGTGAAATGAGAAGGACGGCTGTAATACGGAAGGGAAGTTTAAAAAAGCAGCATATCTGCTAAATTAATTGCAGTCTCCTTATATATTTATTAACTGCTATTATGAGTCAGTCTTTCTCTGCTTCAGATTTCCGTTTTGAAGGTATAATATACAGAGCAAAGCAACTGTTCTCCAGCCACTTCCTCATGCTGTTTTACATTTTGTATGACAATTTTATGCCTCTGATTTAAATAATATAATACAATTTTTAAGTGCTAAAGAAAGTTCTTGTGGAAGAAATAGGACTGGTATTTATACAAAAAGATTAAGTGCTACAGTTAAGATTGGTGTGGTAATAATGAGATGGATTCTGATCATGCTATTAAATAAGTATCTATTAATTAACAACTCTTCTAGAAAATACTGGAACTAAAGTTGTGTGTGGCAAATAAGACTGGAAAACATTCAATAAACTTGCTTTTTACTTAAGTAGTACCACTTAATCCCCCCCCCCCCAAAGTTGAAATAATAGTTTATTCTAAATCTGCTCACTTTTTGCTGTTTTGAACTACTTTTTTTTTCTTCTTTTTAAAAAAGTCTATATTGAAATAGTTGATTCTAAAGCTTCTGATCACACTTTGCTGTCTTGAGCTACCATTTTTCCTTTAAAAAAAAGTCTATAGTGGATTTTGTCAGATTGAGCTAGTTTTCATATCTCTTAGCTTATCCTTGCAAGTTATAACATAAGCTTTTCTCATGAAATGAGGAAAATACTGTTTTACTGGGTAAAGATCTCTTCTGCAGTTGCTCTACCCAGTTGTTCGTTGTTCTCTTGCAAAACGTGCTTAAGAAGCTAGCACAGCATCCAACACAGGCCTATATTGTAAATTCCTTAAAGCTTTTTTCTTTAGGATAAAATACAAATTTTTTTAATGCTTTTTAATTAGGAAAAAAAAATTTTGAAAAGAGAGGTCCCCCTTTTTCCAAGGAAGGCAGTACTGCTTCGGAGCCTTGACATCTTCTCTGCAGTAACTCTTCTGACAGTGGTGTGCCTTAGAATAACAGCAACATTGTCCAACCTAAAGCAGTTGCTTTGAGAGGGGATCTGAATTGCCTTGTATTGGCAGAGAATTGTCTTTCTAATGATTGTGTATATGGGTCTAATTATCTGCTTTAAAACTCAAACATCACTTTGGTCAAGTAGCTTTATATTTTTTTTTTTTTTTTTAATGGTGCTTCTCCTGTTTAAAGACCCAGAGATGCCCAACCTTGCTGCTAATGTGGAATAAACTAAACATGTTCTGAGTTGGTGTTTCTTCCCTGTATTAAATTTTTAAGATCACTGAGTCACGTGTCACATGAAAAAAAAGTATTTGGATATATATCCAACTGGACTTTTACTTCTGTACAATTCTAGCAAAATTACTACCTCTGGTTTAACAATAGGTTTAACATGTACTATATATACATAGGTAGATCAAAGAGGTTTCCGTTTGAATCTCCACCACAGTAAAAAAAGAAATTGCAGCATGTTAAGGCCTAACACTTACCTCAGTATGGAATGTGTTTTTTGGCAGTCCACACAGTGCAAAAAATAGGCCTGCCAAAGTAAGTGTTCGTCTTACCACAATTTGAATATCTCACTAGGAAGTTGTCTAAAAATACTGTAAATTGCTGTGATAAATTCATTCTTAGAATCTGTTTCAGACTGAAATAGTGATGTAAAGAGCTATTATCTAAATTTTTATATTCCTTCATGATTAACTGCAGAGAGCAAACTCTCTATAGGGATGCCACACTGTTTCTGGTTTATGGGCATGAGATACATAGAGAATGGAAGTGTCCTATAGGTAGTTCACAGGGCATCTGCTAAAGATAATTAGTGCATCTGTTTTCTCTCCCCAAATGCATCTGTAATACAAAACTAGTTCATGATTCTACTTTGCTTGATAATTTTAAGTGAGGTAGGTTATTTGACTAATGAAAAGAGGAGGAGATTCTCCTCCCCCTCTACTCTGCACTAGTGAGTGTTGTGTTGAGTTTTGGTATCCCCAGTTCATGAGGGACAGGAAAATACTAGAGAGAGTCCAACAGAGAGTTACAGAGGTGATTAAGGGATGGGAACATCTCTCTTACAAAGAAAGGCTGAGAGCTCTGGGGCTGTTTAGCCTGGAGAAGAGAAGCCTGAGAGGGGATCTTATTAATGTTTACAAATATCTGGAGGGTGGGTGTCAAGGAGAAGGGGCCAGTCTCTCTTCAGTGGTGCCGTGTGATAGGATGAGAGGTAATGGTAGCAAGGTGAAGCACAGGAAGTTCCCCCTCAACATGAGGAGAAACTTCTCCACTGTGAGAGTGACAGAGCACTGGAGCAGGCTGCCCAGAGAGCTTGTGGAGTTGCCTTCTCTAGAGACTTTCAAGACCCACCTGGATGTGTTGGCAGGGGGGTTGGACTCAGTGATCTCCAGAGGTCCCTTCCAACCCCTACCATTCTATGAAAAGTACAGCCTTTCTCATTCCAAAAGGTATATTCGTGTTACATAGAGAAATGTCATGGGTATAATAGGATTGCTATAAAATGTTATTGCTTCCTAATGTTTTGTTTTGAATGAAGGAATATAAAATGTGTGAGGAAGTTAGCAGTGATGATCTCTGTGAATGCAGAGGGAGGCTTCTGAAAAACAGTACAGCTGCCATACTCAGGAGGTTGCATTTTGTTTGAGATGATGAGCTGTAACAGGTGAATAATGTTTCACTGACTCTTAAAAAGCTTCATTTAGTGAGTCAGAATTAATTCTGTTCCAGTCTGATTTCTTCCTTGCTCTTTTAGTAACTGTTGGGAAGAGGGAGGGAGGAAGGAACACTTTACAAAACACCATTGTAGTCTTTTTGTTTGAGAGTAGAATTTCAGATGGGTTATATAATAGCTGTGAAAACTGATAGAGAAATGTACTGGTTTGACCTTTACAGTCATTTAAGTGTTTCACAGCCATTTCAGTTTTCTGTTCTTCCAAGTATCATGAAATTGTAGAGAACTCAGCCTGGTCAATTAAGCCTTACCCACTATTTTAAATAAACTTTTAATGTAGTTTTTTTTCAAAACTTTAAATCTTTTAATACTACATTTATAATCAGGATATGGAAAGCTTGTAGCTGTATTTCCTCTTCCAAAGGATATACTCTTTAAGCCTCTCTTCCTTGAGAGGGCATTCCCTTGGATGCTTATCAAACTACTGTGGGTGTAAGCACATGCTTTAGTTGCCTTAATGAAGTTACCAGAGACCTTATAAAATATGATATGGTAACTTCAAAATTAGCCATGCTTTGATCAGCAAGCTGGGCTAGTGACTTTCCTTCCAACCTAAATTTTTTCTGTGATTTCTAGAACATTGTCTGTGAGTTGGCACATGTAAAATGGACTAAGGATGATAGAAGCAGTTTATCTGTGTTTATGTCCAGTTGGGTTTTAATTTCAGCATCACAGAGCAACATAGTTTTTGGCAAAGACCATTATTGTGAAACTGCTGTTAGATGGGTCAATTCTTATCGGAAGCTGTGGGCCACTTTTGGTGAGTTATGCCCCTTCACCTTAAGAAATGCAAATCAAGAACTTGTGTGAAAATATAAAAGGGAATTTTTACTCTACCATGAGTTTTTGTGTTCCTGAATGACTGTTACTCAATAGTGGAGGCCTGAGACGTGCCTAGAAGTGTTGTCTTTTATTTGCCACAGGCCAGAAGTCAGATAGGCAAATACAGTTTATTTTTTTTATAATCTTTTTTGCTATTACCAGCACACAATTTAAAACCCATTAAAAAAAAAAGGAAGGTTCATCTTTGATATTACACCATTTGGAAATTGAGACAAATTAGTCTGATTTTTGAGTGCTCTTTTTTAGAGGAAGGAGGATGATGGAGAATCAGTATGACTCAGTGCTTATTAGTAGTGTTAGAGTTTGAAGGTTTAAGGGCTGTTATTTTAGCAGAGATGGTTCACCAAAGCCAAATAGCTTTTGCTTGTGTAGGGAAATAGCTGTTCTAAAGCTGTTAAATTTACATGAATGGTACTTTCATTGCTACTGCTGCACACATAAAAATATAGGCAAAAATGGATCAAAATACTTTTAGAAAAATATTCTCATGTTCTTAACCTTTGTAGTCTTACAAGATTTCTGTATTAGTAAGAAGAAATTTGCACTTAACTGTGGCATTAAAAGCAATGAAATAGAGAATGTTTCTATCCAGTGCATCAGCTCTACGGAACGGATTGCTTGCATGCCTTCTGTAGAAGTTGATGTTCACGCTTTCTTTTTCCCTCTGAAGTGAAACAGTTAAACAGACAGACCTTATGACACTTACTTCATATGCTTCATTAGACAATTTGAAGCACTTTGGAGCAAAGTGAGGAAAGAACCTGTTATTGCAGGTAAAATTTCTCAGTGCCTAAGGCCACTGGAACACTTCTGTGAGAATTAGCAAATGTTATAATTTTAGAGGTTATTTTTTCTTGTCTTTTAAAATCTCATTTGTAATCTTTTTGCTGAGTGCAGAGAAAGAAATGATGCTGGTTCAGAAATAAAACTGTTGTTGAAGGTAGTGGTATGTAATGACTGCACTGCATGGACTGATGCTAGTCTTCCTGCAGGGTTCCTACTTCACATGAAAGATACATTGTGATTAAAAAATAGTAAGCCCCATTGTTTTATTTTCCCTTGTTTAAAAGCTAGATGAGAGTGCCTCTGACCCATCTACTAGAATAATGTGTCAAGTGTGCTTGGTTGTTTCTCCTGTACCATGTGTTTATGGCTCTTTCAGGCTATGAGTAGTGTGCTAGTAATTCTCAGAGGACTAAAGGTAGAAATCCTAGAACCAGAAATGTCAAGTTCAGAAAGGACAAACTATACAGCAAGTTGTTTTCATTCTATTTTTTTTGCATGATAACTGTAGCAGAATAATGATCTTGGGAAATAATTGTATTCCCGTGGACAGCTATGACCTGCATCTCTAGATCTGCGTACATGATGATAGTGATATGTTTGGAATAGATGTGCAGCACTGAGATAGTATCTATAAAGCAATCGAATTTTAGGGTCTGGGGTGAAACCTTTTAAACGTCTCCATTTTCTTTCATGGAGTCACTCTAGAAAGTTAGATGTGCACATGTAGAAGCTGCAGCTTCACTCTAGAAAAACTGAGTGGCATAATGTTAGCCCAACTGTCCTGGGCAGGACTGCAGCCACTTCAGACAGCAAGCATGAACTAAATGCCATCCCTTGTGGCACTGGTTAAGATTGTAGTGTGCTTTGCATCAAGTTAGCAGGCTATTCAGCGGGCTGCTCTAGTGACAAGTAAAAGTGTTGGCCCATATGAGAAAATGGGCAAAACAACATATTTGCTGACAGTAATTCCTCTTTGTTTAAAATTAATCTCATCTTCATATTTTACTGTGGACTGAAGTCCACAGTTGTTGTGAGCAACAAAAACTACTTTTCATTTACTTCCAGGATAGTCTGGAGGAGATGCAAACAATTCTGCTGCATGAAGCCGAGCACTGGGAACTGTCCAACTATGATGGTGACAGAGTAAGTTGGCTTAGTCTTGTTTTACTTTGGGTTATAGAATTTAATATGGGGAAAAAAATAAACCAAAATTTGTGGCACTCAAACTAATTTTGAGGATATTGCACTGCAGAATCCAGCATTATGGAGAAGCAATTTTCTAATAAATCAGTGTACACCTCTGGACTTCTCTTTTTCCCTCTGGGAAACCTTTCATTTGTCACAACTGTTTTCTGGGATACATGTCCAGGGGCAGAGCTGAATCACGACTGTCAGAAAGTAACATCCTTGCATGATAATGGAAGATAATGATGTGAGAAGTATATCCATGAAAACTTGTAGAGGGACTCTGTGTGTGTAAGTTGCTTTTCTGTCTGTGCACACGCGTGTTGCATTGCTGCGTGTGCGCGTGTGTGACCCCGCAGTGTGGTACACAAGATCCAGCAGTGGCCTTGATCTGCACACCAGTCCTTGGTAGTAACTCCAAACATGGGGTGTTATCACTGCCAGCAGCAGACAGTGCCTGTGAAAACAGGCTGCTGACTTCAGATAGTGTGGTTAGTTAAAAGAACTGAGCTGAAAAGTGAAATCACTGAACAGAATTAGTTCTGTTCTCACTCAGACCAGGACACATAAGCAGAGATTAATATTGATTTTTGGTTTTGGTGTAGGAAAGTTTAAATGGTTGCTGTGTGAAGAATGGATGTAGTCTTTGAGCTTAAGCTGAACTGCTGTAGGAGGAGGGAAACTTATAAATGTTGCTATTCCTTTGCCTTTCCCTTTGTCACTCTGACACCCTGAATACTTCCTGTGTTTCTCCTAGAAATTTGAGTAGTGAATGTGGAGACTTGGTATGTTTGTCCAAATTTTCATACTGCGGGAGCATCCTGATTGGAGCTGGAGCCTGGGCTATTCCACTTGTAGACAATTATCATACCTATGGAGCATGCATGTGCAAGTAAGGCCCACGGCTTTGAGAGCAGTGCAGCAAGAAACTACGAGCCTACTGAATATGCACTTGTCGAAGTCCCATACATTGCAAACACTTAGACTGTTGCATATGAACTTTTCCTCCTGTCATTAAATCCTGGACAGACATTTGGCATCTACTCATCAGCCCAGGGAGTGCTAGTTTACTTGTGATTAAGTGTAGCCAAATTATTATGATGAGTCATAGCAAAGTGTCCTGGGGTAACTTCAAGCTCTACAGTATACCTTGTGCTTCCTTCAAATATAAACACCAACCAAACAAAAAACAACAACCAAAAAAACCCAAGCAACCAACCAAAAAAGCCACAAAACACAAACAACCCCCAAATCAGCTGCATAAATGGATAACTGTTGAAAATTCATTTCTTCAGAAGCTTTAGGGGATAAAATCTTAGATTCACAGACCCTCTAGTGCTTTTAGTTAATGTCTGCATTATGTATAAGAGAAAACTAGATGAGTTTTATGGTGTTATCACTCATGATTCTTTCTATCAGTAAACTGCTGGTGGGACCTAACTCAGCTCTTTGCCTTTAAAGGAAAAAATTTTAAAAAACATCAACTATTTAATTATGTCTTCTGTAGTGTCAGACAAAACTGCATTTTTTTTTTTCTTATGATATTTTTCTCAAGGTAACATAGTAAATTCTGTTGGGAAAAGCTTCCCTTTTTTTTTTTTTTTTTTTTTTTTTTTTAATACTAGTATATTAACTGCCTGTTAGTTTGTTTGCATTTTATTTTGGTTGGTTGGTTGGTTTGGGTGTGTGGTGGTTTGTTGGCTGGTTTTTTTTTTTTTTTTTTTTGGTCACTTTGGTTGGTTGGGGGTGTTTTTTGTCTGGAAGTAGCAGGAGACTGATTAATTTGTATTTACTGTTCTGTGTCGGGGAGAGAACTGAGAAGGAATTTGGGTTGGGATGGTGACCCTTCTAATAGCCCAGAACTGGACAAAAATATAAACTAAAGCACCCAAGCTGTCAAACTGTGCATTGACAAATGATAGTTCTCATGACAGTGTCTCTCTGGGCAGCAGGGAGGTAATAAACTTCTCCAGGTTCTTTTTAGTGATAAGTTTCAGTTGTCAGGGTATTTCAGCTCAATGCAATTATAAAAGGAAATAAAGCAACTAAACAGGTAGTGAGGGAGATACTATTTTTCTGACTCAGGAAATAAACTAAGTTGATCTATTGTTTTCTGTCAAACTGTGAAGAGGAAAAAGATGGAGGGAACCTGAAAAAAAAGTCCCGCTCTTTTTTAGTTCCATATCCTGCCAAAGGTACGAGTATTCCTGTTCTATATAGTAGTTGGATATGGTACAGGACAGCAGGTTAGATGAAGAACAGGTACAGTGCCCTCAACATTAAATATGCACAATTTAACTAAATCTAGCCATATACAAAGAAGGCTAAACATCAGTATGTAGTCTGACTCAACACAGCCAAACTGTTTATCGAGTAATACCTGGTCTCTTCTGTGAGTCACTAATAAAGAATTTAATATTGCAAGTCTGATCTATGTTTATTTTGTTTGTAGTTACCATATTAAAGTCTGGTCTTGCTTTGAAAACAGACTTAACTCACTGGTTTAATTTAAAGTGCTAATGGTCATGTTTATGATTTAACTGTTGCCTACAGAGATTCCTCAAGCTGACACTGATGCTGGACTGGTAAGATTATGTAGCCCTTGTAGGTAGTTTAGGTTGAATGTGTTTTGTGTTTTTTCAATCCATTTAGCTGGCAACCTTTGATAACCCGCTCACCTATTTGAGAGTAAAATCTGAAAACATGAAGACTAATTTGCTTGAAGAGCCCCAGTTTTTGAATCCTAGGCTTAAGTTCTTTTTTTTTTTTTAATGCCTTAACCACTGTATTTAGGAATACTTTATTTTAAACTTGGTTTAGGTCCTTATTACCCAATTCATTATATCAGAATAGATGAACTATTAAAGCTAAGTAATGAAGATAAAGACTGATTTAGGGATTGATTACCACTGAACAGTAGCTTTACAGCATCTTTAATCTGAATTAGAGACGTATTCTATGAAATAGAGAAATATTATTTTGAGTTGCTACCTTTTAATTGCCTTTTGGAGGCGAACGGGGTGTATTAGTAGAAGTCTTGCGTGTTCACATGGAATAATGGGCTCCAACATCCCTATGACAATTGCTAATTAATTGTGACCAATGTATAATTTCTGTCAGTCTTTGGACCCTTAGGTTAGTTTTACAGTCATGTTCAGGAATTGCTTTGTTGCAATTCAGATAACAATGTAGGAATTTTGGCAGCATTGCATTTAGTTGATTAAGAATTCTAAAATTAAGATGCTCAGATTCATGTTCTATTGGGTGCAATTGAATATGTGAACTGGGTATGTTAATCTTGCCTTAACCATCTAAAGATTGATCAAAATTTCTAGCTTTTATGACTAAAGGCTGATAGAGACCTTTAAAGAATTATTAGCAATGAAAATTTGCATCTTTGCTTAAAGTTGTATCATAGAGCAGGCAGTACCTTTTATCAGACACTTCATTGTGCTGGCAAGATGGGAGTAGGAAACACTTTCTTGTCAGGAATAACAACTAATATTTTGAAGTTCATAGTGGTTTTTCTTTTATGGATGAGTAAAATAATTTCTCTTATAAGCCAGTAGATTATAATATTCCTTAATAATTTTATTTTTATGTATATTGTTGTGAAAATTGGGTACCTAATGTCATTAGGCAATTTTAATAATTCCAGAGCTGTCTGGCAGAACAGTCTTTGCTATAATCTGTCTCAGATATGTTGTGAATTTGAGTAATAGTGGCAGTTAATGCATTAAAAGGGAGGGGGAAGTATAATAATTTTTATCTCTGGGGTTTATTTTGATGTTCCTTTGGATTTCCACTGTGAGGATAATAATAGAAGTCCACAACTGTTTTCTTACTAACTGCAGATCTTGTAGTGTCTGCTCACCTACAAGTCTTTTGATGTCTTTCCAAGTTTGAGTCTCTTCACCTTCTGCTCTTAGATAGCATTCTCAGGCTGAACACAATAATCCAGAAAAAAATTGACCTTTTAGTAGTAGAATGTTTGACATTATCACCACCTTAGAAAGACGATGTTTCATTTGCTATTTCAAAGGCTCCTGTGAAACGAGCAGAATGGTTCTCCCGCTTTATGACTTTGTAAAAGCTTTTAATTATTAAAATCAGTAGTTTATTTCTTTTCAAACCAATTTGAAATGTCCTGTCTGTTAATTGGCTCTTTATTTTTTGCAAGAGTGTTCATGCATTTGCACAGATGTGAAAAATATATTAGGAGCTTGCACTTCAGCAAAAGTCAGGAATGTCAACAGATGTTCTTTCACTACTGTTGGTTTGTCTGGTAAATGAACAAGTCCACGTCTCACAGTAGTAATGATAATGCAAGGGTAATTCCCACTTAAAGAGCTGAGATAACCCTCACTACTAGACTGTTGCCCATGTCCAAAACTGACTGTTCTGGGTGCTTGCTATCATTGCACATAGGCAGTTATCTTCTGCAAATTCTAAACTTTGTACTGAAAGACTTTCTCTGTTCATTGAGATCCTATGGATTAGGAAGGTTTGCTTTCTCATTCTTAAAACAACCCCATGTGTTTATTCTGCTAATTAGACAGCTTCTCAAATGTCAGTCAAAAGTATGGGCAGTGTTGAAAAGCAAAAAAAAAAAAAAAGGCAAAACTTTCTAGGAATGAAAAGTATAAATCAGGAATGCTTACTGTGTCTCAAGTATAATAGTGCTGACTCTTTAGTCATTCAAGGTGATTTAAAAAAAAACAAAAAAAGGAAAGTAATGTCACCTTTGTCTGTCACAAACAACAGAAGGGTTATTTAGAAGTTCCTCTTCACACCTTCTGCAAATAGAGATCTACAAGACATATGTAAGTACGTAGGTAATGCTGTGTGCTTATAGCTATAATGAGAAGGGTATACCTTTGCAATATTCTGTAATACCCAACCTTATTAATACTAAGAGCATTTTCTTAGTGAAGTACAGCTGTAGTCATGTACTACTGAAGTGTCCTAACTCAGATATCCTGAAGGATATTTGAAGTGATCCTAGTTCTCACCAGTAAACAATAAAGACTTTGCAGATTTGCTGTGAGTTTCAGTACAGAAGTGTCACCTTAGTGCATTAATGATTCTGCTCTGTGTCAGATTTTACTGTACAATTAACTCCAAAACATCTATAGAACAAATACTGCTTTCTGTGTAAAAAATGTGTTGCTAACTGTATGGGTGGCATTTCTCAGTCTGCTTTGGAGTGCTAGAAACCATATTGTATTAATTTAAAGCCTCTGAAGGCTGATAACAATCTGTCTGTAACTATAAAATGATCTGATCTAATGACAGGAGAAATAAACTTCCCAGCTGACTTGGTAGAAAAATGTTGTCTTTTTGAGTAGATATTTTGTTAACAAGTAATAAAAGCAATTGGCTGGCAAGAAATGCTGCTAATTTCAGTCACATCTAATAATAACTTTAAAAATAAATTGGGCAACATGTAACCTCTTCTGAGTCCCAGTCTCATAGGTCAGGAGGAGGAGAAGGTAGACAGCCTGATTTCTTCTCCTGTCTATGTTCTGGCCTGGCCTGCAGCATATGTGCTTCAAACACTGCAGTGTTCAGCAGCAAAAATACTGATGACTTGTTCTATATAAGCATAAGGGTGCCAATAACTCCAGGCGATGAGACTTGATGTATATATGTAGCTAATGTATACAATGGCTGTAACATAGTAAGTGACTGAAGTAGTTATTAATACATTACGCGCTGAGTTTAAAAAAAAGCTCTAGATGGATCACACTGTGACAGAGACCTTTTTGCTTCTCAGTAACAACAGCAGAATATTTTAGAGGTGATGAAATGCTTATGGTAGATGATGATATTTACAAGTTTACATTTAAATGCTTATGTTTTCAAGATATTGTCAAAAACCTTAAGACTTGTGAGCAAGCCTGCACTTGGATTCCATGTCTTCCATACACAGACTGATAATGAATCCCCTATTCAAATTCCTTAACCTCTGGGTAATTGTTGCATTTATAAAATGAGAATTATAGGGCTTTGTAAGATACAGTCTGTATGCATATGGTTGCTGTTACTGTTGCAGTACTGTGGGAAAGCAAGATGTTGCGCTATAAAGAAGCCGTGCTGAGAAAAAGCAACCTGGAGGCTTGTTCAGTGGCATCCTACAAAGGAAAACAAATATCTCTCCCTCTCTGTGAAACTCTGCATTTTGAGAGCCAAAGATAAGTAGCCAAGATAAAACAACTATGCCTTGAACAAGGGAATAAAGCAAGGCAAGAGCATATGGAACTAAACTGGTAAAGTGAACTTCCTTTATACCTGAAAAATGATAATTTTAGCTCTATTTCTGATTTAAAGTCTTTCTTCTCTTTAAGCATATACATAATTTCAGAGTAATTACTATTTTTTTTTTTTTGTCCCTAAAAAACTTATTGTTGCTTTTTTGGGGGTGGAGATAAA
>JANHGN010009792.1:11212-35145 GCA_024605025.1 Megaceryle maxima
GGAACAAGCACCAGCACAAGAGGAACTGGCCTCAAGCTGCCCCAGGGGAGGTTTAGGTTGGAGCTGAGGAACAATTTCTTCCACCCCTTCCAGGGCTGTCCCAGGCTGCCCAGGGCAGGGGTGGAGTCCCTGTGATCCCTGGAGGGGTTTCCAAGCCCCCCGGGGAGCTGTGGTGCTGAGGGCCAGGGGTCAGCAGGACATGGAGACAAAAACCAGGGGTCAGTGGCAGTGCTGGGGGAGCGGCTGGACTCCATCAGCTTAAGAGTCTCTTCCAACCAAAACAATTCAATGATTCTATGATGTTCTCCATACAAAGAAGATCCCCAGGCTGGAAGCAGAAGCAGTTTGATCAGCCCAGGGTTCACCCACCATGAAGGAGCTGTACGGCGCTGCCCCGGAGACGCTGCTCGGCGGAGGAGGTACTGCGTTGGAGGAGGCAGGGAAGAGGCCAACCGCAGCCAGGTTAAGGCCAGGGATGAGGTGAGATTGCAGCTGAGGGCAAGAGGAGAGAAATGCTCATTGCTTTCATCAGGGCAACCCCCTAGAGAGCTCCCACCAACCGAGATGCAGGGCAGGACCGAACCCCACTCACGCTCATGGCAGCCACGTCGTTCTCGTAGGCTTCCCTCACTTTCTTCATGATCTCCTGCTCTGCTTTGCAGCAGTTCTCGATGGAGCCCTTCACCGTGATGGTCCTTTCAGGGTTGTACAGAGTCAGGTCCTGCAAGCTGATGGGAAAGCCAGTGTCAGTGCTGAGATCCTGCCCAGCGCTGCGCCGTGTCCTTCGGATGGGTGCTACTGGGGTGCTGGGGACATGTGGTGCCAGTGCCACCATGTACCGGGACTGCCTGGTTCCAGTCAGAGCAGGGACTGGCATAATGGGTTGCACTGGGAAGGGCACTCTGCCTTCACCCAGTGACACGGCTTAAGAGTCAAAACCCCAGTCCCAGCCATGGAGCCAGCTGGTCCTGAGCTCTGCAGCCCCGAGGGGATGGGGAGGGGACCGCAGAAAATGCAAAGCTAAGATTTTTCGAGAGAGCTTCAGGGACCACAGCACCCACACCACCGGCTGGCTCCCCAGCATCCCTGCCCACCCTCATCACATCACCCATCTCCTCCTCATCCTCCTCATCGCCCCAGGCTGAGGAAGCCCTGCCCTGGTTTCCCCAAGGGGAGGGAGGAGCCTTACGACGAGATGGTGATTTTTGTCTCCGTGTCCTGCTCCACTTTCTTCAAGTTTCGCCCTTCTTTGCCAATCAGGCGCCCCACAAAGTTGTTATGGGCCAAGATTTTCAGAGGCACTTCATCAGCTCTTGAGAGAGGAATGGGGAAAAAAAACATGAAGGATTAGAGCAGCCAGAAGAGGAGGGATTTGGTACAGAGGGGTGGGGAAAGCTCAAGTCCCTGGGACCCCCAAACCAAAGCTCCTGCAGGCACGGGATCTGGCTCCGGGTGTCAAGATGGTCCCAGAGCCCAGCGAGGAGCCACCGGTGGGATACAGGCACTGGGGTGGGGGGGAACCTTACGTCTTTGTGTCCTTCGCCTCCTTCTGCATGATCTCCAGAATCATCTTGCAGGCGGCGGAGCAGCCCTCGGGGGTGGAGTGGATGCTGATGGCTTTTTCTGCGGCTCCGGCATTTTCTTTCCGGTGCACATCGATCCTGCAAGCACGGGGTGGGTGCTGGGCTGGGGAGCGGTTCTGCAGCTCCCTGGCAGCCCCGCTCTCCCCCCCGGCGTGTCCCTGTGAACTGCCTGGAGCTCACGCTCGACTGTAAGGTTATATCTGCCCCAGGGAGGCGAGAGGAGTTAATTCTGGGCTCGGAACTCGCCCGGGACGCAGCAGCAAGAAGCTCAAATCACAGCCAGCCAAATAAGGCATCAGCATCTATTTATTTTAAGCAGCAGGGGCCATGAAGTGGTGGAACAAGCACGTGCCTGGGGGACGGGATGGGCCGCCCGTTACTTCGCGTCTTAGATAAAGCCTTCCTTGGGGGACAAGAGCCGTGGCCAACACAAGCTCAGGGGCCAAACGCGAGAGCAGGGGGGCGAAGCTCAACAGGCTCGTGCTAAACCCCTGAGTGCCTGCCCGGGTCCCACCCCAGCCAGGGCGGCCCCAGCAAAGGGAGGAACGTGGGGAGCGCAGCCAGGAGAGCCTGGCTGGGGCTGGGCGGGGGGCTCTCGGATGTGCTGTCCTGAGCGGCAGGAGAGCTGGGGGGGGCACCCCAGCCTCCCCAGTCACTGCAGAGCACAGGGCACAAAGCAGCTGGGGGGAGAACAGACTCACTTGGACTGCGTCTGCTTGGTGATGTTCCTGATGGTGGCCCCTTCCTTGCCAATGATGGCACCCACATACTGGGTGGGCACCAGGAGGCGGAGGGGGATATCCACCGGCTGCTGCTTGACCGGTGCCCCCGCGGTGACGGGGGAGCCCTGCCTGGGGGCACCGCGTGCCCCGAAGCCGCCCCGCCGCCCGTTCTCCGGCCCTTGCACGGACTGCTCGTCAGGGATGTAGGAGACCTTCAGCGCGTGGTTCTCCAGCTGGTGCCCGTTCAGCTTCATGATGGCTCTGGAAGGGGAGAAGGGGTTGGGGTGGGGGTCTCTCCAGTCACACTCCCACGCTGAGCAGCGGCACATCAGCATCAGCTCAACAAGGGCCAAGCCCTCCCTGGTGTAACACCCAGCAAGGAAGCACAAGGAGCCCAGGAAGGAGACATCACTGATGGCCTGTGGACCTGGCAGGACCTTCCACCCTGCCTGGAAGAGACGAAGTATTTTAAGGGGAACCTCTCCAAGCACTGGGGGCGAGGCCAGGACCGCGCAGGGAGCAATTCCCACACATCCCATCTCCGCCTTGTGATTCTTGTCCGATCTCTCGAATCCCAATCCCGGCAGGAGCTGAGGGACTGCAAGAGCCGAAAGCTGTCGATAGGTGGGGCTGGCAGCAAGAGCAAAGCCACCGCTTTGGCCACCGCTCTCCACAGCTCCTTCAAACCTCCCCGGCTTTCTGCAACAACCCCAAACCGCAGCTCTCCAGAGTGGTCGGTGACTCAACTCTCACAAACAACAGCAACAAAATCCAAAACAACAACAAAATCCAAAGCAACAACAGAACACCTCTAAAACTGACCGAATAAAGACTCTCCCTGCCAGCAGCCCTGTCCCTGCAGGACGCAAAGGGACCAGAGAAAGACGCTTGATGAAGAACAGGCATCTCCAGAGGACAAAGCAGATCTGACAGCAGAACTACTCACACCAAACTCTTTCTACACGCTTCCTGGTAAAAGGAACTCAAAATATTTTCACCATATGGGGTACAAAGCTCAGGGCTGCTCTGGGTGGACAAGGGACGGGGAGGACAAACTGGGAGAGTTCCCCTTGCTGGGCTCCATGGCCGGACTTTGCCCCATGTTACTGCAGCAAGCAAAACGAGACGCTGGTTCCTGCCGAGGGTTTGCTCTGGCCGCCGGCGTAGCCGGGCGCAGCTGGGAGGCCGCGGGAGGATTATCGGCCGAGCAGCCATTTGGAAGCCGAAGCTTTGGCAGTGACCACAGGCGTCATCCCCGGGGACGGCAGCGCGGCCACGGTGGCCACATTTGACACGTGCCCACCTTGGTGACGGAAACCTCCCCAGATGAAAACCTGTAAATCAATCCCCATGCTCGTCCCAGCTGCTTTCTGAGGAAAGCACTGACCCCATCCTTTCCAGAGCCCTGCTGGGGCAAAAGGAAAGCGAAATAAACAGCCATGACAACCCAATTCATCTTCTATTTGCATTTAGCGCAAAGCCCGATCCTCCCCGGGCAGGGTGGGCAATGGAGCTACAAGTCTCCCAGTGAGACAACCATCAGCCAGAGAGGACACGTGTCGCCCGACACCCACCGGCTCCTGTGAGATTTGGTCTCGTTATTACTTTTTCTGGAGACAGAACTCTGCAATCATGCAAGTACAGGAAAACCTCCACTTTTCCTTGAGCAAAAAGTTATAAACTGCAGAGAAACGCCTAAGAAACTGGGATGTCCATCTGAAGGTAAAGGAAATCACAGCTCAGGGAGGTTGTCCTCGAAGATTTGCTGCATTTTTAGCCAAAATTTAGGACATCTGTGGTCAGCGGGCTCCCAGCACTGGAAATCCTGTTTTCTGCAGGTGGGGAAAGGGCTGGAGCCACAGTGGGGAGGGAGGCCCAGCTCCTGCAGCACCATGGGGCACTTACTGCCTGGTCTGCTCCCGGTTGGCATAGGTGACGTTGACAACGGCCGTCTCGCTGTCCGTGTTCACTGTCAGCAAAAGAGGCAGAAATTAGAATGGCAGCGTGAGCACCTCAGACCAAGGCGCCCCGAAAGGCTGAGAGACCACCCGGATGAGTCCCCACCCGGATGAGTCCTCTCCAGGGATCTGCAGAGATTTTTCTCCTGCAAGGGAGTCAAGTGTCCGAGGGTTCGGGCCATGCTGGGACTCGTTCCGGGCAGCGCAGCCCCTCCTGCCTTATTTCAAGGATCCAAGTACACCATCGTGCTCTGCAGCAACGCCACCAGAGCCACCGACATCCCTCATCGGAGCCCGGGGATGGTCCCAGGAGCTCCTCTGAGCCCTCCTTTCCATTTCCAGGAGGGTTATGGTAACTCTACTCTCATTAAATATCCCGGGGGCAATATTAAACCTCCCGTCTCAACTCGTCGCCATTAGAGGCTGAGATAAAAATCTGTCGAGCGGAGACAGATCAACCCTGGCCGGCCTGGGCAGAGCACCCTGCACCTTCCCCGAAGCGGCTGCTGGGGCTGCGCACGGGCACGGCAAGAACGGTGCCGACCTGGCGTCCGAAGCGGGGACGCCCGCGCGCGTCTGCCCAACGCCGCCGCGCAGGAATCGTCTTTCAGCGACAGGCAACAAAAATGAAAAGCCCCAGCGACCAGGCTGAGACCTCTTGAAATCTTTAGCTGCGGCTTCTGCTGACAAAGGAAAAACCGCGTGTCGGTCCTCGCTCTCCTCCCCCCTCAAAACCAGCTGGGGAAGAAAGTATCTTAAAGAACAGCAGGCTGGCATCTTTCTCCAGTCCCACCTTGCTCGCAGTTTTCTACGGTGCCATACTGGGCTAGCAAACCATCCAGAACCTGGAAAAGGGAGAAAAAAAAAAGAAACCACTTTACACTGGGATCATCAGGACAGACCAGGGAAATAGGATCAATCAATAAAGGCAGTTTCCTAGTCATTAAGATTTCACAAGCAATTAGACGAAGGAAGCTCCTGCCTGCCCCAGGATGCTGGACCAAGGGGCCGTGGAGTCAGCAGGGGGGGTGAAAAAGACTCAAGGAAAAGTCCCGGCAGTCGGTGGAAAGAAAGGATCCATTTTGTTCCTTATACAACAGATACATCACACGGCCCTGCTGTTAATGGGGGGGGGGGTGGTGTAGCTTACGGTGCTTCTACGAGTTGGATTTATTCCTGCAGTGGAAGGGGAACAAGCTACACGGACACAAAGGTCTAGTATAATCAGACTCAATTATTAACAAAGGAAAGGAGAAATCAATTTTAACCCCAAGTACCGGAACCTAGGGGGAATCAGAATCAGGCCTTTAAATCTGATCTACCCTTCTGCGCCTTCTCCTCTTACCTCCCATCGCAGCTGGGGTGGGATATTTCGGATTTGAATTTTCCGGCTCCTAAAATAAACAAAAAGCAATTAAAAAGCAGATTCGGTGTCCGAAACGCGGCCGTCTCACGTTGAACGGCGGCACGTTGATGAAGCTGATCAAGCTTTGCATTTCCACACACTACCAGGGATTCTGATGACTTTTGGCTGATTGCACCCAGGCCACTCAGCGCTGGATTTACGCTTCCCCGAGAGCAAGGTGCCAAAACCCCCCCAACCCTTCAGCACCAACATGGGCAGGGCTGGAAAGGCAGAGACTCCTGCCAGATGAAACGGAAGGACCAGAAAGCAAAAAGGGAGTTGTGTGCTCATGTAACCTGCCCTCCTGCACCACAAGCACAAAGAGACGACCCTCAGGATGCCACCAAGCGCTGGCAGGACCCCTCCAGAGCATCACTGCTGCATCCCCAACCCCGGCCAAATTTAACTGGGGAGGATCAAGGCACGGGCATCCTGGCTCCACCACCCGAGATGGTCTCTGGCTGCTTCTCCACTCGCATTTTTGGCTCTTCCTAACCTCACTTTTCCCAAAATAGAAACTCTTTTTTAATTTCCGATGCCAAATCTGCCCCGGGGGTGCCGTCCCCGCCCCACCCCTCGCCCAGCAGCTGCTGCAGGCAGCTGAGAGCAGCCGTGGGCTTGTCCAGCAGCTCCAGCACCGGCCACCTCGCCACGGCTGCCAGCACCCCATCTGCTGCTGGACACCCCAAGAGCCCTCACCTAAAAGCAGTCACACCTTTAGGTGCCCCAAGGCTTTGAAGGATGTGGCTTCGTGGGCACAGCCCACGTGCAAACGGTGCCAACCCTCCAGAGAGGGCTGGTCCCACCCCGCTGGCCTCTTGTTTTTCAAGAATAACCAAACCCACTAAATTTTAAGATGCCTAAAGAAAAGGAAGATAAAATCCATGACCAAGGCAGGCAGCTCAGCACTGGCAGCGCTATAGCAAGTAAATACCCTTGGATCTGCTCATCACAGATGGGGGCTTCAAATTCAAAGTATTTATGAATGTGTGAAATAAAAAAAAAAAAAAAAAAAAAAAAGAGAGAGAGAATGAGATTCCAGATTCTTATCTTCTAATTACACAACTTCAGAAGGTGGCACAGCTCATTTGTCAACGAGAAGAAACCATCTCAGCATGAAATGGCCCAAAGCCATCGGTAGGGTTTGGCCACGCAGGTGAGGATTGCTCCTCAGACCCCTCATCCTCTGAGGGAAAAGCAGCTGCCTGATCCGCCCTCTGATCTGTGCAGTCAGAGCAAACCCACACACATCACAAAAGCCCTGACCTTGTTGGGTGGTTTCAAACCAAACCAGAACTGATGGATCCTAAAGTCACCACAGATTTGCCCAAAAATTCAGGCTGCAGGAGCGGGAGGGCAGCTCTCCCGGCTGAAAATCAAAATTAAGCACATGAAAAATGAGATTTTTCAAGCGCTTCCGACAGCTCAGACACCAGGAAGGCTCCAAAACACCAAATTTTGCAACTGCTTGAGATGCAAACCGGGTGGATGAGGAGAAAGACCCCAACCCAGCCCTTATAACCACGGAGTGTTGGGGGAGCTGCAGGAAGCAAAGTGGGGAGCACGCTCTGAAACCAGAGAACTCTCGTTTCCATGCTAATCCGCAGCCCCAAAATGAGCAGGACCGAGGTCAAGAAATTCAGAATGCGAAGAATGTCACAGTCCAAGGAGGGTCAAAAGGATTTGGAGTGATAGAGGAAACCCCGTAGGTCTCCCACCGCCCACCCCTGCCACGGAAACTTCTACAGATAGCGACAAGCATCTGCACGGGCAGAGCATGTGTTCTGCACATACGTGACCAGAATCGAATGTGCTATGGAGAGAAAAGAGCCATTTATGTCCTCACACTGTAATTCTACTGGTGGCATCTAATTTTCTATCCCCCCTCCCCCCCCCAAAAAAAGAAAAATATTTTAAAAAGAATGAAAAAGAATCAGATCTCCTTTTCTGAGCTCACTGAAGCTCTTGCCCTGGCAGAGCATCGCCCACGTCTGCAGCAGCTGGGGAAGGTGAGGGGCTGTTCTGCGCCTCACCGGGGCCACTGTGCTTTTATTAGTATGTTAATTAACCAGTAATTCCTCCCACCGCGACCTCGCCACCAGGATTATTTGCTGCTCCTAACAGCTTCCATTGCTGACGGATCCCCACGAGGCCACGCTCAGACGGAGGCAGGTCTTTTATCAGCACAACCAGGTGAGCTGCACAGAGAAGGATCCCACAAAATCCCGGGATGAGGAGCACCCCAAGTCCTTGACTCCTGGCTCATCTCCATCGGCACCCATCCTGCCCCAGGACGAGCAGAATCAGGGCCATGCCCACCGCCCTTTGGTGAAGTCTGGCTCGCCATGGAGCGGGTGGAAACCTCCCCCTTGGATGAGCAGCCCCTGCTCGAATCTGGCTCTGTCGGCGCGCTCGGCAGCGGCTGTGGTTAGAATTACAGAGGAAGTCATGAATAAATAAACCCGCTGTTTGCTCTGCCAGAAGCAGGTCCTGCTGGATTTAAATCCGCGCGGTGAAACGCCGCTCTCCGTGCCACCGGACGCCACAGGCGGCTCTGCCCGCTGCCACCCCCGTGCCCAGCAGAGCTTTACTCCAAATAAGTAACTCCACGAGACGGCGATTCCTCGGCTTTTTATTCACGATGTGCCAAAGGCAGGAGCTCCTCCCTCCCGTGCCGCTGAAGGGTTCTTGCAAGCTCCGCTCGCCCGACCTTGGCTGCCAGCCAGGACCAGCGCTCGTGCCCATCGGGCCGGCAGGAGCCACAGACCAGCCCCAACATCTCCAGCCTGCCGGAGAAGGCAACAGATCTCACGGATACTGCTCATCTTATGCTGAAGGCAGGAGCCTCCCAGAGCCTCGCGGTGAGCGGGAGCGGACCAATCAACCTGGTAAAGAAATGTCTACTTGCAGATGCAGATGGTTTCTGGCTTATTTTTAAATAAATAAATACGTAAAAAGGGGGTGGAGAGAGGAGGGCGAGCAGCTGCAGGGCTCTAAGGGGAGAGGGACCTGCAGGATGGGTCCTGGCATCACCCTTCTCCTGCTCCGTGCCAACAGTGCTATTTGGGCTAACGGGATTTCAGCATCCCCACTACATCTGCCCTGCAGCCCTCCAAAAACAGCCAATGCACCCGGCAGTCCCGTGCAGATCTGGTGGTTCTCCTGCAGAACCAGGAGGCAAAGTGAGACCTTTGAAATCTCTTGACAGTCTCAGTAAACCCTCCCTGGCCATGCGTTGGGCTCAGTGGGGGAGTCACCTTCCCTGATGAGCCCAGACTGTAAGAGGAGGTTGAGAGGGGACCCTCATCATGGAGCCACATCACAGATGAGCATCTTGGGCCAGGTCACTCATTAGTTCCAAGCAGTGGAAGCACCAGGATCTGCTCCACCAAAGGCTCTCCACAGTTTTTCCTTCAACCAGCTCTTTAAAGAGGTCAACACACCAACAGGTTAAACCGTACTGGGGGGGAAAGCAAAGAGATGGAGCAGAGTGCCACGGAGGATCCCGCAACACCCAGCTAACCACGGAGATTTCTCAACCCTCTCACACTGTGACCACACGGGTCAAACCCAAAGTGCACCAGGAGGAACCTCTTCCCCAGAAGCGAGAAAACGAGGTGAAATGGGAAAAAAAGGCAGCAAAGGAAAGCCCTGTTTGTTCAGGGAACACCCACTGCCGGTTTCCAACAGCCCTGGAGCCAGCTGGAAACCAGAGCGTGTCCCCAACGTGCCCAGAGCCCGCACCACTGCCCCTCGGTGCCACATCAGCAGCATCCTCGGAGCTGTGCACCTCAGGTGCCCACGGCACGGACAGGCTGGTACCTGCAGAAACCTTTGCAGAAAACCCCAACTGCCAAGGAAGGCAGAATCATCATCAAGAACCCAAAATTAGGTTGGGGGGCTTTTTTTTCTTTTTTTTTTTTCTTTTCTTTTTTTTTTTTTAATTTTTAAATCTCACTGGGAAACACCCACGCGTGGATTCAGCCGTCAGCATCCCCCTGCTCTCAGCCCTGGGCACATTCCCCAGCAATCGCCTTCGAAAGGGTGGCCAGAGCCTCCCGCTTAATTAAGAATCTGCTGGTAATTCCCCAGAGTGGACTGGCACAGTGGTGCTGGTGGCAGAGACCCAAGAAAGGGGCACTAGCTAGTTAGGAGCAGGCAGCCTGGCCAGGGGCCAGCGGGAGGCTGGGGCTGGCCGCTGCCAGGCGAGGCTGCCGGCAAAGCGGCACCGGCACATCCCGGCCTCGTCCGAGGGTTCCCCTCCCTTTTGCACGAGCCCTGCGCGGTGTTTTCAAGGTGATGCTTTTAGGGGGCCTGGTGCAGGGAGGAGAGGACGGAGGGTGCAGGATGCTCAGGTCATCCCAACTATTGCCTGCTGAGCGTTTAGCCGCAAACAACATTCCCTGGGACACAATCGCCGGCTCACGACTGTCTACAAGGCTCCTCTTTAAGGAGCAATGGCAACCCCCAAGCACAGGGGTGACCCCCACGAGGTGCAGCCACCTCCACC
Organism: Megaceryle maxima; assembly: GCA_024605025.1. Taxonomy (NCBI): domain Eukaryota; kingdom Metazoa; phylum Chordata; class Aves; order Coraciiformes; family Cerylidae; genus Megaceryle; species Megaceryle maxima. The sequence continues at coordinate 21,391 of JANHGN010009792.1, forward strand.
AATTTCCTTCCTCTTCCCCTACTAGTCCAGGTTTTATAGGGACAGCTTGACTTCTCTTTAGCCCCAAAGCCAGGGGCTGATTTAGTGAACATCTGCTAGAGAAAGGACCAACCCCAAGCACCACAGCAGGAGCTGCTGGGCCTCTGTCCACCACCGCTCGGCATTAGGTTGTCAGCAACAGCTCCGTGGTCACCTCCCTTATATCCAACACCTCCCGGACCTTCTCCGTCCCCCACCACGTATTTCTCTGAGCAGAGGTGACTAAAGGCACCAAGACATTGAGGGACCGAGCGCTGAAGGCAAAGCACAGCCAAGCTCTGGGCTCTCCCGACCCCATCCTGGCCATCTCCTACAGAAACCATTTACACAGCTCCTCAGGGCAGGAGGAGGATGCCCAAAGCCAGAGACATGGGAGGACCCACTAGAACTGAACAACATTAATGATGGCTTTTCAATCAAATGCAAATGTTATGCAAATTTGGGGGCTGAAAACACAGTGCATCCCTGATTCAATTAACAGCATTTCATTTATCTAGTTAGTCTTTGATTCAGGAAAGCACTTAATCCTGTGCTTAATGTGTTGTTGTTGTTGTTTTTTAAATGTTTTAAACATTTTTAAATAGGAAAATGTGGTTGCTAAGACACAAACGTTGCCAGGGGGACTTGGAGAAAAGTTGTAGCAGACATTACTTGCTTTTCCCTTATAAATTGATAGGCTTTCAATTTGCTGGCGTTCCTGCAAAGCAGGAACATTATCCCCAAACCCCCTTCATCGGCAAGGAAACAAAGACCCCAAAAAGCAGGCACCTGCTGGAAGCCCACAGCAGATCCCCCTCACACCTCCGAGCACAGCCCCGCTCCACTCAGAAGGGATCTGCCTGCAGGCTTTAGCCACGTCACCCGTGATTTCCCATCCTTTACGCTCCCTTCCAAGCCAACACGGCTCTGCTTCTCCACGCGCCGGCCGGTGGCTGTACTCTTAAACCCACCGACACGCGGGCTTCCCAGCAGGCGCAGGCACGCGAGGTCCTCGCTGGAAGCGCTCGCACTCTGGCAAGGCAGGAAAAAACCCCACATACCAAGTTCACCAGATGATGCTTGAGCAAGGCCAGCGATCCCAATTCCCTCCTCAAACGCAGCATTACTAAGGTTTGAGTCATACTTGTGCAGAGACAGATATTTGAATATTTTTCTGAATCCAGACCTTCCTGCCTGAGCTCCTCACAGAGGTGCAGCAAGTCCAGGTTGAACTTTCAGTGCCTTCGTGGTTTGGAAGAAAAAACCTCGACGTGAGAACGGGGAGGAACCACGGAAAAGTCTTTCCTTGAGCTTGCAAAGAGCTTAAAACCAGAGCTCTGGGATTTGAAGGCATCGCATTTGTTTTGAGCATTAACAATGCAACGTCAAACATCAAGAATATTCAGTCTGAGCACACAAGTATGCCCTAAATTAAAGGCATTTTGTTACAGCACTGGATCGTTCAGGCAGCACTAAGGTCATCACTGCCCTCTCCTGGCCATGCCACTCCCCATTCCCAGTCGTGTCCCCCCCGCACAGCATCACGCAGGGTCCCTGTACCCCTCTTGCACCCCTTGCTTCAAAGCCTGACTTCACTGCTGAAGCTCCTGACTGAGGCAGATCTGCACAACGAGCCGAGATGTGATACAGGGCGGCTCAGGAGTAGTCCCACAGAGAAAGAAAAAAAGCGGTAGAATCCCATCAAAAATCCCCAAAATGTGCTACAACTGAGCAGGATCCAGGAGGGATGGAATAGGAAAGGAGAGGAGCAGCCCTTTTCTCATCCCGAAAAGGGACCCAGCTTGCAGCCAGCTCAGGAAACACCCATTTAAACGAGGACCTTTCCTCATCTCCCACAAAGAAAAAGAAAAAATTCTCCCAGAGAACCATTCCCCTGCCTCCAAAACACCTTCTCCCACCAGATCTCGACTGACCATCACCAGTGCAACAAACTATTCATGCCCTTTCTTCTGAAAGCAGCTTGTGTGATCTCGAGCCGCTGCCCTCCTTCCTTCCAGCCCCAGGGACCTGCTCGCCCTTGGATCCTAAATCTTCACGAAGGAACAACTTCCCCGTAACCACGCACCAGTGAAAAGCCTCCGTGGGCAGTGGCTGCTGTCCACCGCGGGACCCGGCCAAGGCAAGAGAGGAGAGTCCGAGCTGCGCCTGTGCAGCAGCGAAGCCAGAGCCGCAGGGTGGCTGATGGGAAAGAGATTTGGGGGTGGAATAAAAGGAAGAGGAGGCTGAGAAAGAAATATGCAAATACGCATAATGACAAGATTAAAGCAGCAGTAGCAGAACGAAAAGCAGAGAGAAAACCGGGCTCATCCCTTGAAGAGAAATGACCCAAGAGGCCCCTCCTGAGGAGACCGGGCCAAGCCAACAAAGGCATTTGGCCTCTTGTGGTTGGAGGGAGGCAGAAGCGACCTGGCTGTGGGCTTTCTTAGAAACAGATCACCCACGTGAGTCTCCTACAGCCCCACTCGCCTTGGCTAGTTCGTTATCTCTGGCAAGCAAGCACAACGTGATTAATCCTTCCCATCAATCATCTCAGCAACCAGAATTTGATCTTGGGCTAATAAATCTGTCTAATTGGTTTCTCCCCATTAGCTCTCTTTTGGAACCGCTTTATAGATGGAGAATCACGCCTAATAATTGATGAGATTTTTTCAGGAAGCTGCCAAGGATGAGTTGTCCAAGAGCATCCTTTCGAAAGCCTTGGAGAACTCATTCCTGGTTTTAGAAGAGCTTCTGCACCTCAGGTGCACAGCTAAAGGGACTGGTTGGTGCCCAGAGCTGGGAAAAATGCTCCATCTTCTCTCCCCTCCCCTATTAAACTGCTGTGCTACCTTCCCACTCCTCTTTTTCACCACTGATCCCACACAGACGGCGCTGGCATGGAGCACATTCCCCATCCTCCGAGCTAAGCGCCCACCTCTGAGCAGAGCCAAGAAGAAGAGGTGCTTCAAAAAGCCAGTTCTGAAGAGGTGCTTTAAAAGATGCAGAAATCTCAAGGAAATCTCCAAACCCCCTTATCTTCAGCTCGCCCAGAGGAAGACTCTAGTCACCCCCCAGACTTCTGCAGTTAGTCCTCGCCAAAGTCAATACATCAAGTATCTGTGGACAGGACAAGTTTAACAGTAAGTAATAGAGAAGAAAGATGGATGAGCTTTATACAATGCCTCCATTTTGCATTATCTTGACATTCTAATTCGCTGGCGGGTTGCCACGTATTGAAAGGCTCTTTCTGATGCTCTGAACATGCCCCAAAGCCAAGACCAGCTGAAGTCGGTGGGTTCGCACAACCAGCAACTCAACCTCAAAGCCCAGCCAGACACGTTGCCTCTGACAAATGGGTGGCAGATAACACACCAGTTCCCTCCCGGCCACCTCCAGCTGCCGGCAGCTCCGTCCCACTGTAACCCAGCAGCCAGCGGGACACGTTGAGGGATTTTCATGTCTTCAGAAAAATCAAAAACTTCAATTCTCAGACGCGGCGCTCGAGCTGGCACTGGCCGGACTATGAACGCGCCAACAAACGTGATGCTTGCAGGCAAATTCCCTTGCAGACTGCTATGTGTGGAAGGGTGGCTGAAGCGGGACTTGTTCCTTGCTCCATCTTTCACCCACGGACCTCAGAGCACTTCTGAGACCATCGGTTCAGAGCACAACCCAACAAACTCTAAGGTTGCTGGGCAAGGGAGAACACAGCCTCCTCTGCACATCCTCAAGGCGTCAAAGGCAGCGCTGCCAGCTCCTCACGGCTCTCAGCTTCCCTCCCTCCCTGACACCTATACAAAAACCTGAATAAGAGCGCACACGAGATAAAGTATATTCTGCTTTTTGGTGCATTCTGCACATTTCAGAGCATCTCCCCATATCCACCGGGGCCAACTGGGAATAGAGAAGGTCCTAGAGTGTGGATTCTCAGTCAGCCACCTGCCTCCAGGGGCTATCACACTGACCACTGACACCACAGATGTCTCAGTCCACCAGGTCTCCCGACATCCCCCCAAATCCTCCAGCCTCCCCCAAGCCCCAAAGCACACAAAATAAACGCTCGGACTGTGTGAAACCCACAGCGCGGCCACGCTGACCTCCCACCCTTCTTTACTGCCTTTGTCAGGGTGCTGGGTTTCAGCCAGCAGCTGGGTGCCACCCATGAGCCTCTCACCCACTTCTCCTCGCCACGAGAGGGCACCTCTGCCTTCTTCCAGTACCCAGCACGCATTTCTAACTGGTTTCCAGTGGCTTTAATGGTGCTACAGGGCTTGGGGATGCGTTGAGATGAGTGCAGGCTTTGCCAGGCGAAGCTTTGAGCAGCTCCCACGCAGCTGGTGTCAGCAGGAGCCCCAAACCCTGTCAGCACATGCTCTCGGGTGGGTCTTAAGCTGCTCTAATTTCTTGATAATTAAGCATCATTACCAGGGTGATTGACAGCTGTCACTCGGGTATGTTTCACATAGTTTTGCCTACAGAACATGGCCATGGTTAGCTTTTTATTCTGTATTTCCACCACCCCCCCCCCCCAGCCAGTGAGCTACTGGCCTCTTACTGGCGATCTCACAAACCCCACGCGCTCGGAGCACGTCAAGCAGGGGAAATAAGGAGGCATTCGTTAAAGCCAAGGGGAGCCGCAGGGATTCGGGGCCCTGACAACTTCAAATGCACGAGCACATGGCAGCAGCAGCGCGAGAAAGGAAGAGGAAACAAAACCGCTTGTGACTTCTGAGGGCTTTTCTGACTGAGGTCTGTCGGGAGGAGGAGGAGGCGGACGAGGCAGCACAGGAACCGGCGGCTTTGAGGGCTGCGCGCTGCGATGTTCCAGTGCCACAGAGCGGCACCGCGCCGCGGACCCTCGCGCCCGGCAGGCACAGATTCAGTAGATAAGGCTGGATCAAAAATCGATAGACGAGTCTCTGCGCAGGGCTCTGCGCCAGCAGCACCGAGTCTGGTTTAAGCCAGATCAGGTTGAACCAGTGCAGCAACTGCACGCAGACGAGCCCTCCCAGACCAAAACCAACTCGTAAAGGGAGAATCCCGAAGTTACAACATGGATTACACTATCTTCTGAACTTAATTCAAGGGTGGACACCCTTTTACTGAACCTCAAGTTAAACCCCATGATGCTGTTCTCAGACCTGCCAGTCCTCCCAGTTTGGGTGGGGAGGTGGCGGGGGGGTCAGACCTCCAGCAGCCCAGGCTGTGAGCAGCATGGTCGTTCCCATCGCATTAGGCACAAATCCCAGCCCAGACCCCAGACAGGAGCTCCCAAAGCCCCTTCCAGCCCTGGCAGGTCCAGGCAAGGAGGACACACGGGTCTGTGGCAGGTTTGGTGGCACAGCCAGGGCTGCAGCTGAGCCCCAGCTGGGTTACAACCAGCATGTATTTTCCACTGAAAACTGCAAGTGAAATCAAAATGCTTCCATTCTTCTCTCTAAGGGAAGGTAAAGAGAAACAACTAACTGAGATGAAAAAGTACAAGTGAGGGTTGGAGGGTTTTTCCCCTTATTCTTCATTTCCAGCATGAATTTTAAATAGAAGAACCGAGTTCTTCACCAAATCTGGTTGAAGCCAGACTCAACTTTCTCTTGCATTTTCTTTTCAGAAAGGAGCTGAGGCCAAATCAAAACTCTTCTAAGAAAATGTAATCTGGCGTTTTCATTGAAAAATGTAAAATTTAAGGTTTCTCACGCAGAGCCCACAAAAAACCATCCTTTCAGGACATGAGGAACAACACCAAGAAATGCACCTCAGCCAACCCAACCGAGGAAGCCACCAGCACCTGCAGAGCCCTCACAGATGCAGCTGTGCTCGTCCTAAGGCATCTACTCAGGTCTGGGAGAGGGTTAACCCCCCCCGGGCTGCTGCCTTCGTCCCACCCGAGCTGGACCAGCAGCAGAGGGGACGTAAAATTTCCAGATGGGGAAAGATGTTCTGTGCTTGTTATTCTGGGGTTGGGTTTTTATTTAGCAAGGGGGTCATGAATAAGAGAAGGAAAGGGTTGAGGCTCAGGCAGGACAGGGCAGGAGCTGGAAAACAGCAAAGATGGGGCTTTGCTACTCCACTGCTGTTCACCTTGTGGCAGAGTAAGCAGCGGTGTCGAGCAGAGCCATTTAAAGCCCACCCCTGCTCTGGCAGGGGAAGCATGAAAATCCAACCCGACAAACACCCCCCCCCCAATAAACTCAATACACCACGAGGGAAACCCAGCACAAAGCTGTCGGAATAGCTGATCTGGATTTCTTCCTAAGTGAATTTCCCTCAGACACGTTCGTGCCCTCTCTCCTGTCTGCCTTCCATAAACATTCACATCGCCAAGTTCTACTGGCACAAACAGCGGCAGAAAGTGGCTTTCGAAGTCGCACGAACAAAGTATTTGGGGAAACTAAATATAAAAATTGTGCTGTGCAAATATTGACGCCAGGCATGCAGGGGTGTGCAGCCAGTGAGGCGCAGCAGCGGTGTCACGGGGCGGATAAAGGCTCACCGGGGGAAGCGCTTCGTTCGCGGCACAGCTTCTACAAAAGTCACAGATACTCCCCCCCCCGACACGTATCGCTTATAAAAGTCACAGCCACTTTGCATCTCTGCCACAAGCAAGAAGAGGCTGCAGATGTCAGAGAAATCTGTTGCATTATTAGTTCAGCTGTAACTGAATGCTAAACAATGACTATATAAAGTTCATATAAAGTTGTATATTTAGGCTCGAATTCAGCACATGCCTCATTTTACCATAGAAGCAACCCCATTAACTTCAAAAGGATGACTTCCCTGTTTAAAAGCACATCCTTAGGAGCCTTGTGAATCTGAGCCTAAAAGCACAACATTTATAGGAGGTTCTTGGCTTCTCATGAAATTACACCCCAACAAACAACGCCGTAAAAGCCTGCAGCAGCCACGGGCTCTTCTTCCTCAGAGAGATCACAACTTGCTTCCAGTCTGTACTCATACAATCAATTTGTTTGTAAATATTTGTTATGCCAGAGGCTTGAACCACAGGAGATCACAAAACACACCTCAGGTCACAGCAAAGGAAACATACACACTCACACCTATGTGTTTGCAGATAGACAGACAGATCTGGACACACACACACACAAGGCTGCCTACTTGGGTGACTGCATCTGCTTGAACATGACCGGTAATAACCAGGGAATGATTTGGAGAAGATGACAGTCCTGATTTTAAGGCAGAACCACAGAGCTCACCCCAGCCCGGTAGCGTTGCTGTTGAGGACTGGAGCGCTTCCACGACGCCTGGCAGGTAAACGCTGCCGTGATACCTTCGTTTAGACATCGGCTAATTGCAGGGAGTTCTCTGCACGCAACACGCTCAGGAGGTCTGAGCCCACAGCTTCGGGTTGCAAAGGAGTTTCAGCGAAGCCAGTGCTTCACTGGGGATAGATGCTGGAGAGAACGTAGAGCTAGAAGGGAGAACGGAGCATCTCGGGCATCGTTCCATCCCCACCTTGCCATGCTGCAGCTCCCTGCCCCTTACCTGCACCTCGCCCACAGCTCCCGACGCCCTGGCCACGTGCGCTCCCAGAATTCCCGGATGGGTTGACAAACCTTTTGCCACAAGGACTAAACACAGGGGCTCTCAGCACAGCGAGGAGCCACAAAGTTGGGGAAGGAGAAACTCCTCTGGCCCTGCCAGCACCCACGCCCTGCTTCAGGGGGCGAAGGGGCAGGACCAGTAACTGCCAGTAACTGCTGAAACCTGCCAGTGTCTCAAGAAACAAGAAGGAACCCCGACAGTCAGATCTTTCGAGAGCGCTCAGCACATCGGGCGCTAATCGCTTCTGAAAACGGAGCTTTTATTTAGACGCTTAAATGCAAGTTGGAAAAATCTGGCTCCAATTGTGGGTGAAAATCTGGCCCTGAGAGCCTTTTTTTTTTTTTTCTTCTTTTTTTTTTCCCCTTTTACTTGGCTCTAGATCACAATCCTCCTGTCTCTTTTACACTCCCAGTCCGGGAGGAGGCTCCCCCAGGATCTCCACTTTTTAACCTTGGTAAAAAAAAAAAAAAAAAAAAAAAAGACGGAAACTGCATCGGGACCTTCATCAGAGTCAAAACTTTCTCCTTTCTGTGCAAACCCATTTCCCTGTAATCTCAAGTGCTGTTTACACATCGCAATACCCCCGGACCGGGCGGGATTTGCATCTCGCCGCGCGCAGCGTGGAGTCCTGCCAGCTCCCAGCTCTTCCTCGGGCACGGGGCTGCCGCTGCTTTTATTAGAGTTGGACCGTGGTCGTAGCATCTTAAACCCAACCTGGTGGGTTGCTCTTAAAATGAACGCGCGGACCTAGCTCTGCCAGGGATGCCCCGTGGGTTAGGGGGTTGTTTTCTCCGTACGGACCAGACAATTACGGTAGCCAGAAAAGTGTGAAATTTCAGCTCTGACCATGTCAGGGCTCCCAAGAGTCAGTTACAATAAAATAAATGACCCATTTCTGACGGATCGCAAGGGCTCTGAGATGGACAGACAGATTTTTTATGTTTGTTTATTTTCTCTATTCCCCCCCAACAGGAAGGCTACGCTCCCCTGCTCCTTTGCATCAGGAGGTGGGAGTAGAGTAGTGATGCTCTCGCCCCTGTGCTGCTGCCCTGGCAGTGCCCTCCTGGCTGCTCCCCTCCTGTCCCCGGCACCATTCCCTGGTCCCTTCCGGCCAAGTTCCACCAGCTCCTGGCCCCTCACTTCCAGTTAGAACCTCAATAAACTGTCCCCGGGCTCTTCAGCTTTTATTAGCCTCCCTGGGGAAGTTCCCGTGCCGGGGCTGTAAAGGCAGCTGGGGTGGGCTCAGCTTGAGACATCAGCACAGGGAGGATGAACAGCTTCCCAAAAGCACTTCCCAACACACACCGACCACCTGGATACCCCAAAGCCGCCCGGCTGAACAGGCAGCAACACCCAAACGCCGCAGCAGTACCAAAACACAGCTTGCTTCGCTTCGGATGCTCCTAAAAGGAAGCCAAACCCCAGGGAAGGGGACAATGCCCCCTACGGGAAGGGCTGGCAGGAGTCAGAAGTGGGCTGCAGGACCCTAACCCTCAGGCGACCCTTTCCAGAAAGCTCCAGCCACTGCTAACTCTGACCAGAGGAGACAATCAAGCAGCTTTCTGTTAAAGCAGGATTTTTCTTTTAAAACTGGACACTTGAACCCATGAAGACTGCTCCAGCATCTTCAAAAGCGGGCTATGGACACTGGATATCAAGTGCTGCAGAACTGGTCCCCACTCCCCTTCAGTGGGTTAGTCCACCAGCAGCAGAAAACTGACACTGCTTTTATGAAAACCACCTTAAAACAACACCTCCCGTTAACCTTCCCACAGCATCCCAGGGGCACTACCCACGCACAACTGGTGTAAAACCTCCAGCCTGCTTTGGTCTGAGACATCTGCTCTCGGCTCAGAGCAGGACTTGGGTGAGGAGGAACCTCCTGAGGTCACCTTGGCCAACCCCAAGTCTCCCCCAGCCCATCCCCTCTACAGGGACACAAGACTCGATGCCGCCTGGGCAGAATCTCTCTCGGTTCACCACAATGCACACAAGAGGATGAGGACGGACGGAGAGAGACGGGTACATCCCTCCAGCACCTCTTGCAGAAACAAGGAAAACTTCCAGCTGCGACCTCCACAATCCTGCACGAGCACCAAGATAAATTTGCCATTTTCAGGTAAACACCAGCAGAGATTTTCTGGGCTCAATTCCCCCCCAGCGTTCGTAGGTTTACGGGTAATGAGCAGGAGACCTGGGACGACAGCTGGGATAAACCACCACACACATTTCCAGAGTGGACAAAGAGCCCCCGTGGGTCTGCGCTCCTCATTTCATAAAATATTGGTTAAAAGAAACCACAAAACAACTATTTTTTTTTAATTTTTTTTTTAGCAAGCTATTCCCTAAGTGCTTCTGCAACACCCCTCATGCTCTCCCTGTGGCAGCTCAAAGCCATCCCAAGCAGATGCAGGATGATGTAGGACATCAGTGATGCATTTTTTTTTTTTCCTCCTCTGACACTTGTTTTCTCCACGTTTTTTTCAACTTTGCTGGGCAAGTGCATTTTTAACCCCACAGATGCTCAGTGCAGGACCCTCCCAGATCATTTCCATGCTTCAGACTAGGCAGAATAAGAATTTAAAGGTACACAAAGGCTCAAAGCCAACGTTCAGTGAGGATGGGCAGACCTTGCAAACTCCTACTTCTGCCATTTCCTCCCCACTATCCCCCAGTTTATCAGGTTCCATGGCTGGGAGCAACGCTCACCCACAAACCCAGAGAGGCAGCTGCCAGTGCTGCTCAGAAGTGGGTGATTTAGGAGCTCACATCCTCACTTAAGCTTTTAAATGCCTCTTATCATGGTGAAAAATAGAGTTTCCACAGCAAACTTTTGAAAAGCTGCTCTCTAATTAAAAAAACCCCCAAAACCAACAACAACAAAACCAACAAACAAGCAAACAAAGAAACAACAAACCAACCAAACGAGAAAAGTCTCTGCAACCCTTTAAAAGGCTTTTTTTCCCAAAAGAAATCTGCAATATCCAGATTTTAGGTTCCTCAATTGTTCAGTTTTCTCCTCCTCCCCTCCTTAATTTCTGGGAAGGGGAAGACATCAGCATCCCTCCGGTGCTTCCCTACACATCTGCTTTAGGTTCCCACTTCTCCCCATAAAAACTCTTCTATCAAACCAATGACATCATTAAAAGAAACAGGAAAAAAGCCACCTTTTGCCTGCACCAACAGAGGCACCTTCCACTCCTAAATCCAGCAAATCTGGAAGGCAGCAGAAAAGTGGGTGCTGGAACCGGTGACCCCAGCAGGGAAAAGGGGCTAGAGATGTTTCCTTCTGCTCCAACCTGGAGCTGCAAAGCCCATGGTCAACCTCAGGCCACTGCAAGCAGCCTGAACTCTCCCCAAAAACCTCCTGGCAACTCTGGCAAACATTAACATCACTGGGGTTTGGGCTGGGGGAGGGGGGCAGAAATCTCAATTTTTTTAGATTTTTTTTCTATTCTGAAAGGTCTCGGTTTTCAAAGCGAGTACTTTAACCCCAGCCTCCCTCGGTGGTATCTCTGTTTGCTTGGGGTTTTAACTCAAAAGGCAAAGATAGAGACAAATTCTACTGGAGAAGCAGCTTCAGTCCCAACAATTGCCGCCCATGTTCTCTGGGGAATTCAATTTCTTCTGAATTTAAAAATCATCAGGCTCTTAACAAACGGGATCTACACCAGGAGGGCTCTGTCTTCTACAGGTTCAAACCTCAAACCTACAGAGTTTAGAGTTAAATTGCAACTTCTTGGACATATTTGCCAGTTTCGGCTCTTGGGTGGAAAGGGGAAATAAAAACATTTTTGTCACTCCAGACTGGAAATCGGTAAGTATATTCTTTCTCCCAGGTATGTTAAAACGGGTTAAATTATCCCCGTCTGAATCCTCATGGATGAAATTTACTGACAAATTATTAATGACTGACTTAATGACAAATTATTTCTAGTTTTTTCCTCACTGGAAATCATTATAATCTATTAATTTCCAAACGAATCCAGTTCTCAGAGGTGTAAAATCAGTAGCCAAGAGCTCTCAGCTCAGAGCTGGGGGCTCACAGAAATAAAATGAAGAAGAACTCCAGTTTATTACCCTTTTTGCTAATCAAAAAAAGCAGTAACAAACCAAATCCCATTAAACTCGACATCCTCAGAAAGGAGCATTCATCCTGCCTTTCAATTTTCAAGCCCCGCTGTAAATAAGGGTGTTGCTAATTTTTTTTAATGCTACTATAACTTGTAACCCAAACCTGGTTTAAGAGGAAAAGAATTATTTTAAGAGTGGATTAAAAGCATATTTTGTCTCAGCATTCAAGACAGTGTCTTTATTTTAATGGAAAAGAACTACCACTCCTCTTTTTTTTTTTTTTAAGTCCCATTTTCGTAGAACCCAAAGATCAGGAGGGAGAAACGCACATTTTTGGATTCATGCTGGCAAACAAAGAAATCACACCGCCTGCTATCAAAAATTTGTAACTATTTCGTTACGAATAATTAATTGCATGATTGTGCACGTGCAAAGAGAACATTTCTCCCGTGTAAAAACATTAATTTGAAACAAAGACTAGGAAAAAAAAAAAAAAAAAGAACCATTTCAAGATTTCTCCATCCATGTCTACACACTACACCAAATCCCCACGTCATTAGCAACAATTAATAATTCCCACCTCTGCTCGGGAGCACAGGGACCCTCTAAACCTACGAGTTGCTCGTGAATGACCTCGACTTAAAAACGCCCTTTCAGTTTGAAGTCTAAGGGCTGTTATCAACCCAAGTCCCTCTCTCCCCCCCCACCCCCCAATTACTTGGTTTCATTCTCTCTGGTCGACTCACTTCCACATTCCTCATATTTGGAATGTCTGCTTGATGGATTCACTTTTTTCCCCCCTCACCCCTCCTCCTCCTCTTCATTCATTCATTCTTTCGACCCCATCGACTTCAGGCTTTTCAGCCTCCCAGTTCCAACCCCCCCAAACCAACCCTTAATCTTAAAGTAGGAAAACTGAATTCTTTTTTTTTTTTTTTCTTAAAGAATCTTTTCCTTTTTAACCTTCTGAAGAATAAAGCATGCAATATTTTTTTTAAGATATATTTTTTAATTCTCTCAAGTTTCTCCAAGTTTTTCTATCAGCAAAGTTAAAGAAAGAAACCAAACCAAAACAACAAAACAAACACAACAAACAGCTCCCAAAGAGCAGTGAGATGCTCTAAACAAATCTAAACTAACTTGAAAACGCAGGGTTTGGTTTTAATGAAACGACACATTTATCAGCACTGATTTTTCTTTACAGTCTAATACTTCTGAAGTATTTTGTTAAAATGGTTCCCCGCGATCATTAACATAATTTGCAGCTTTAAGTGCTGTTTGAAGAATCACCGTAATTAAACAACTCTAAATCAGTTTATCCTTCTCGGGGATTTTGGTGCAGCAGCCACACACCCCAACCACTCCTCCTCGTGCCATATTAACATTATTTTTTAAATTAATTTCTCTGATAGGCTCATGGACGGGAGAGATTTTCAAGAAGGGAAGACACCAGCAGGGAAGATTTCTACCCAGCACAGACACATTCATTCCTAAAACCACCCAAATCACTTTGCCTGAACCTTCCTATTTTGCACTTTCAACCAGAACAAAACACAACCAAAAACTCAGCTTGGATTTGGGTTGGGTTTTTTTTTCCCTTTCCCCCCCCCCCTTTTAGAAATTCGCATTGCTCATGACTTGTTTTCCCACATTTCTAAAGGGGGAAAAAAAAAAAAAATGCTATCAGGTCTGGTGGGGGGGAGGGGGAGGCTGTTAGATCCCACCAAACCCATCGGATTTTGTCCTCACTGCTCACACTTAATTAACCATTTCCTGTTCTATGTGCCTTTAAACTGGAAAATCCAGTCTTAAAAACAAGCAAAAAGGAACGAACTTAAAAAAAAATTAAGAAAAGAAAAATTAAGTCACCTTTGAGGAAGCCCCCCAGCACCTCAGCCCTTATCCGGGGCGGGGGGGAGCGCAAAATCCACCAAATCACCCCCAAAAGCTCCTTTGGAGCCAACAACCTGCCAAGTTTCCAAGCAGCTGCCAAAAAAAGTTGCTTTTTTTCCGACCCAGAAGCGCAAACTACTTCCCCAAAGTGAGACAAAGTAACCGCGGCTGCAGCACAGGGCGGGGGGGGCCCCCCCCAGAACCCCCACC